>JBAMJR010000454.1:0-187500 GCA_038501785.1 Myoxocephalus aenaeus | reverse complement strand
ATAAGTGCAATTCCACCATGAGTAAAAACTCAGAACAAGAATCAAGAAAGTACAATTTCAATAAAGTTAAACTACAAAGTGCTATCAGTAAGTGCCATCTAAGTGCTACTAGAAAAAGAAACAGAAACATAAACATGCACTTTTATTAATCCCCTTGGGGAAATTCTTCTCTGCATTTGACACATCCCTGGATAGGGAGCAGTGGGCAGCCCTGTGAGGCGCCCGGGGAGCAGTTGAGGGTTAGGTGTCTTGCTAAGGGACACTTCGACATGTGAGCTAGGGGAGCTAGGCGGGGACTGGGGATCGAACCGGCTACCTTGTGGTTGCGGGACGACCACTCATCCCCCTGAGCTACAGCGCTACCTTCCTTATTCAAGGTGTAGTCGAAAAAGATGCGTTTTTAGTTTGCGACGGAAAATGTATAGACTTTCTGCTGTCCTGATGTCAATGGGGAGCTCATTCCACCATTGAGGAGCCAGGACAGCAAACAGTCGTGACTTTGTTGAGTGTTTAGCTCACAGTGACGGAGCTACAAGCCGATTGGCTGAAGCCGAGCAGAGTGAACGAGCTGGGGTGTACGGTTGTACCATGTCCTGGATGTAGATTGGACCCGATCTGTTCGTAGCACGGTATGCAAGTACCAATGTTTTAAAGTGGACACATGCGGTTCCCGTGGTTGGCCTCTCAAGGATCTACCTACGAGTACAGAGGAACTAACCTCGCTCAAGTTGTGTGAACGCAGCCACTAAATAACAGGACTAGAGTTTTTGTATTTCACAGTGTGTCTTATAATTCAGACTGTAGTTGGAAAGGTTCTGGTATTCATCCTCCCCCCCCCCCCCACACTCCACCACCACAAGTAGGGCCCAGCTCTGTTACATAAGTGAAGACACATGATGTTTATTTTCTCATGTTAGATTGATGGTGGTGGGACTGATGTTTGTGCAGCATTGTAAACAGCTGTGTCTCGACCACACATTTGTACTTTGTTGATGAGTGAAGTGTTGGATCCGTTTGCCTCGAGGCAGAATTCCGCTTGTCCACCGATCCAAAACCGAACTTCCTCCAGGAGAACAGCTCAGTTTTTTTGGCCATCCTCTACTCTATTGGAACCTTTCCTTCAGAGGAATCATCTGTTGATATAATCCTCTGGCTCCCAATAGGGACTGCCTTTGGTTCTGCTCACATTGCAGAATTATGACACTGTGGGTAATTTTAAAAAGGAATAGTTCGGCAATTTTGGGAAACGTGCTTATGTCACTCTTAATGTGAGCTGGCTGAGAAGGTCCACTTTCATGTTTTGTGTGCTGAATGCAAAGCTGCAGCAACCGATTAGCTCATCTTAAGCCGTCTAATTAACATATCATACGTAGTGTACCAAAAATAAGTTGAGAGTCGGGTTTTTATTATTATTATTGTCATGAAAAATTCCATTTAAAGTGTTCATGGTAATAAAGGAACTTTATTGTACACGTTTTTAAACAACGATGGCTATAGGGAACGCTGCTGGATCCCCCAGGAGGAGATGGACGTCTGCACTACCTCGCTCAGCCTGTCGCCACTGGGACCTGACCGCGGACTCACTTGTATCAAATGTATAAAAAGCACTGATGCGTCTTTGTCTTGTTGTTTGGGAGGATAGATAACAGGTTACAGTCAAACAGAAGCACATTTTAACCAGCAGCTGCACAAAGCTGACCTGAGAAGCAGTGTGAGGAAACTGTGTGAGGAAACGTTTGGAACAACAATGTGGACACTGCGTCATGAAATCAATTGCTTGATGTAAAACTGATCCGCAGCCCCCTTTCTCTCTGCTTTGAACTGTAGATAAGTGCGAGCAAGGAACCCCCTGTGTCTGCGTCTACCACCTCCTCCAATGTATGTGTCTCACCTGTAAAACAAGCTACTCATTCATTCATCCCCCTTCCCTGGTGTGTGTGATTGTGTGTGTTGCTTCACACTCACCCCCTCAGCCTTATCCTCGGTGTTGGCCAGCATCTCCTGCAGGGCTCGTACTGACAGAGACTGCTCCAGTACAAAGGTGCAGATGGACAGATCTGGAGGCACATTCTGAAACGATAACACACGTCAGGTGATTTATTGCCGTTGACTTCACTTTTACACTTTTACAAACGAGAGTCCGTTCTTTTGTATCAACACTCTGACCATACGCAGTGGTGTGAGATCAATAAAGTAGAAATACTTTGGCATCAGTACCTTGGAGTTGGAGATGGATTCAAGGAAGCAGAGTCGGTTTCCGAAGCCTTCAGCAGCCAGGCAGAGCTTCTGTTGTTCCTTGTGGATTGTGGCTGAGCACTGGAGGACCACCTCGTCGTCCTAAACACACCCACACACAAATGTATAGTTACCAATCAATCAGAGGAGTCAAAACTCTTATACACATGCATACCTTATGCATTATTAAAGTCAATAATAGAGACTGTGAACATAACAGTGAATCAAAGAGATTAGAGCAAAAGCATAATTGTCTATTAGTGTGTTCCCTATGTGTGCATACGTGTAACTGTTTTTGAGCAGTCAATTGACTTCTACTATATATATATATATATATATATATATACACAATTATTTTAAATTTAAAACGCTGCCCATCCACCACCACACTCCTACAATCTGCGACATACTGTACACTAAAGGACACACAACCTGCTGCATTGGCACTGATTGTTGGATGGTGTAAATTGGGAAATGCAGATTAGTTCAATACGAACGTATGCCATTAACAGGCATTATGAATAACTAAACACAGAAATAGACAATATCCTCATATAGTACATTGAGTTTATTTAAGCAATGTTTTGGTTTTCACAGTTTAACATTTGCTAACTTTGTTGTATTTTGCCAAATTTAAGCTTTTGTTGTATCCCGCTCATATAAAAAATAGTGTTTATTGAGCCTTTGCGCTCAGGAGTCATGTTCCCGTTTGTTGCTCTGGACAGTGTTCTGCTATTTGTTCTGCAGCACTTGTGTTTCTATAAACATGGTGGCAGTTCTCTTTCTGTGGTGTTGTACCTCTACCAGACTAAAACAGATACAGTATAATAAAATTAACAGTTGTTCTCGATCAGGCGGAAATCATTACCCATTCCATTCAACTCATGCATATTAATCAGTACACACTGAGGCTCTGATAAGCTCCCTATCAGAGAATCAGACAGTAACAGCACTACAACATGTCCTACATCTGAGTGTGACAATCAATTAAATATCTGTCTGCTCACACATCCAGCAGCTGATCCTGCTGGAACTCGGATCTAATCAGCGTGCATTTGTTTCGTCTGCCTAATGTCTGTCTACGCATACATGGCTATGTGTACTAAAACCTCCCGGTAGTTTCTGTTAACATCAATCGAAGTAATTGTCTGTGTGCCATCAATCACAGTTGGACAAAGTAAGTCACACTTGATATGTACCCCCCATCCATCCTCAGCCTCCCTCCAGTCTCTGTCCTGGTCTTGGATGAGGGTGAGATCAGACCTGCTGCACCTCCCTCCTCTGTGTCCTCTTCCTCACTGGTGAGACCTCTGCTCTGTGTAGGAGGCTCCTGGACACCTGCTTTGTGAGGTACGGGCTAATATCTTAACGAGTACTCCCACTTCAACTTACATCATTAAAAGGTCGATGGTGAGGACCCTTCTACACAGCATAACATCTGTATGGGGACAATCGGGACCACGAGGTAGAACAAGTAAATGAACAGCAAATAAAAATAAACCTTGACAAGAAGCTGAATGAACATCAGACACAGAAACACCAGAAACATCAGCTGTGAACACCAGACAAAACAGTCGGTATCGATGCCTAAGCTGCACTTACACTGGAACCTAATGGAAATAAAGGACTGTTTGAATTGACTGTATATGATTACTGCAAACAGCGTTACAGAAGACAGCTAGTTCACACACTCACGCCACGGGATGACAAGCAAACCTGCTTTATTTAAGCAGCACTGGAGTCCAAATGTAGTTAATAGTCGCAACCGTGTATCTTCCGCTGTGTATTCTGTGGCAACACCATGGCGACTGCAGGCCCAGTACCAGACCAGGTGGCAACCTGCAGTTCTGCCTAGTGAAGCCAATGTGAAAAGCTGCATTCTCTCTCCTGGCCATCAGGGGGAGACTCCTCTGATTGTATTGAAGTCTATGAGAAAATTATTTTACTTCTTTCTTGATTTATTCCCTCAGTAAACATTGTAATCATGAATTTATGGTCTCAATATCTAGTTTCAACAACATGGTGACAGCTGTATTCCAAGATGGTGACGTCCAAATCATTGAATTTGAGGCTTTATAACAACAGTCCACAAACCAACATCACATCTTATGTACAGTCTGTGGTTTACTTCTGTTATCTGTAGTAACCCTGTTAGCTGTTAGCTCTGTTAGCATACACCCACTGTACTGTTGCCTACCTGTTGCTGACAGCTAAGCTAACTCTCCTCCTAACCTAAGTACATTTGCTAAGCTATTAGTCATTCAATAATTCCTAACTGATGAATTTGGGTTTCCTTTATCGTTTCATCATTCATGAGGCCTCTCTAGAAGTGCAAACAGACTCGGGGAAAATGGCCACAGAGCACAGGTCTCTCCCAAGGGGACGGTCCTGGTGAATTGTCTGCTGCAGTGTTTCTCTCGGGCTGCAGCTTGAGACGATGGTGGTGAAAAGCAGGGATGGGAGGTCTTCTGTCCACGACGCCACACAAGCAGAGTGCATTTTTATAGATACAGCTGGAAATGTATCTATAAAAATACAGAGAGTACCACTGGGGAATATTGTAGTTGTCGTAAGATGCCTCTGGAATTCATCAGTCACTGTGGTTCGGCTTAATTATCTAGACGTGTGGGCTGAGGGAATACCATCACACACACACACACACACACACACACACACACACACACACACACACACACACACACACGCATGCACACGCACACGCACACACGTAAGGTTTGTTGGAAACTGGCGTAATGTCTTAATGACTCTTACAGTGTCTGGCACATACAATCCTTCCTGCCCACACTCACATACATGCACACACTGTGATATCTAGTATAGCTATCATTAACTGGAATAATGCCTTAGTGACATTTATAAAGGCTGACACAGACACACAGTTTTTGTCACACACACGCACACACACACACTGTTCCCTCCATGAAGATGTCTGGTGTCTCTCCGTCAGTGGCAGTTTGCATTCCAGCCTTCTATGGAGTGAGAGAGAAAATGGAAAAGAGACACCGAGGGACAGATAGAAGATCAACGGCATTCGTTCCGAGCCACATGTAGCCATTGCAAATTTGGCTCGCACTTTACACTACAGCGCTGTAATAACATGGTAATAATGAGGTAATAAACAAGTAATGCTAGACAGAAATAAATTATCCTTTATTAATCCCCTTGTGGAAATTCTTCACTGCATTTAACCCATCCTTAATTATTAAGGAGCAGTGGGCTGCCCTGTGAGGCCCCCGGGGAGTAACTGGGGGTTCAGTGTCTTGCTCAAGGACATTTCAACATGCGAACTATGGGGAGACCAGGAATCGACTAGCAACTACATTTTGCTTAAGGCTTGGTCAGGTTTATGAGACCTTTGTCGTCAGTGATTGTGCTCATGAAGAAGAAAAGAAGAAAAGCTCGGGCTTTGTCACCAACAGTCAGCATTTGTCGTTTTGGGTCACTTGTGGAAATGGTCAAAGTTGAATCAGGAAGGAGGACCGTAAACTGTGATAGATGTTTACAACAGATTGGTGCTAACCTGTTTCCCAGCTTGTGTAATCATCTGACTGTTTGTGCTCGTTGTCCCTGTTGGACCTATTTTTAGTGATGTCACGGTGTAATTGCTGACATTTCAGCAATTACGGGTTACCCAGTTGAACCAGGACTGCGCAGGGCAGACTGTAAGACCCCGCTGCAGGAAAATGAGAGGTTTTCTGAAGGGACTCTGGTGCTCGGAAACACTACCACTTTTGTCCACAGGGACCACCAAAGTCAACACAAAAGGAAAGCTCCTCGGAGAGGCTTTGAGATGAAGGAACAACTAGGTCATTAACAGAAAGCAACGTTGCCTATTGGTAGAAGGTGGGAAACTAACAGTCTTACATGTCAAAATAGCACACAGTCTTCCTGAGATAAACGAAAGTGGTCCAGTAATAATTCAATAAAGATAAAAAAATCAATTATTCATATACCCTAATCCTCACCCGTTATTAACAGCGATAAAGTCGAAAACAAATTTATTCTGTGTGAGCTGTTGTCAAATTTGACCATTTAATCAGCCAACATATATTATTACTACATCATATTAGTTTCTGTATGTGTGTGCGCATGCACAACAGCAGGGTTTACGTACATGTTGCGTTATTAGAAGTGTATTTCTACCGTGTTCCACTCTCGTCCAGCAGAGGGTGCTGCACGGCCCTCAGCATCCTCACTTCCCACACTTATGCTGCGGGGTCTAAATAATTCAGATTAATGTCAAGCAATATATTATGCAGTCTTTTTCTTAAACATTGCAAAGGAGGAATGGACTTCATCACAGCTACGCGTGAAAAGGTGAGCAGGTGGAAAAGCCCCAAAACACATTCAGGAAGTGGATGAATGACTGGCCATCCAAAGAAAAGGGAAGAGATGTGGGGTTCATGTATAGGGTTAAAACACAAACCATGGACTATCTTGGGTTACACTATGAAAGGGTTTTTAATAAAATGTATAAGGGTGCAGAGTGTGTGTGTGTGTGTGTGTGTGTGTGTGTGTGTGTGTGTGTGTGTGTGTGTGTGTGTGTGTGTGTGTGTGTGTGTGTGTGTGCGTGTGTGTGTGTGTATTAACCGTAGCAACAAAATGGCTTTCCTTGCTCAAGAAAAACACTCTCTTCGGCTGCATCTGCCCTCCCCCCACACACACAGAAATAGACTGAAGTGAATTAGCATGTCTTCTATAGTCTACACACTCATAAACTCACACACATTCACTCACACAACTGTGTGCGCAAGCAAAAAACAGAATCAGAAAATGTGCACGCGCATTGGAGTGCATGGTCAGTGCTCATCAGGGCGACAATCATAAAACAGCCCAGAGTTGAATACACAGTCTTACACAACAGCCTATTCAACAGTAGCAGTCAGGAGAAACATTAAATGCGACCTTCCCATCACAAAAAATAAATAAAAACGGGGTCGGAGGCGAGGGAGAGAGAGGGAGAGAGAGCGAGAGAGAGCGAGAGGCCTTTTTGTAGTCCAAGGTGGACAAGCTGGATCACCAAAACAATTATTAATCCCCCTCTGACATAAGAGAGGGGGATAGAGATTAAGAGTGAGAGAGACACATATTGGTAAAGTATAAAACATCTTTAATCCCATCCACTGAGTCCAGCAGTGCAATGGCCGACAAAATCACAGATCAGACTGACTGTAGGGGAAAGTTCACAGACTGTATATAAGAATAGGACGTAGTCGTGGTGACGTCGACCTTTTTGAAACCTTGAGTTCGGAGATTTTGCCGTCGCCCTCTTGTAATATGGCCGTCACCATGTTGTTGTTTTTGCAACCAATGAACGGAGATTACCATATTTGGAGTGACGTAGAGACGCCGTATACGGTCTGGTAGAGGCAGTGACCTGTCAATCACAGTAAGCCCACTCTAAAGCATACCCTGCCTTATGGTCTGTTTGACTAAATTACCATAATTTACTAAATGAACATCATGCTGTATTGAAGAAGACTTGAAACTAGAGATTGAGACATACACTCAACTTTACAATGTTTACTGAGGGAATAAATCAAGAGAGAGTAGAGTAATTTTCTCATAGACTCCTATACAACCAGAGGAGTGGCGCCCTGATGGTCAGTAGAGAGAACGCATGTTTAAGACACTTCCACATTGGCTTCACTCAGCAGAACCGCAGGTTGCCGCCTAGAAAAGATTTTGAAAACTAGAGGTTTAAGTTCAGCTTGCTTTAAAGGACAAAGCCGGCGTTATTAATGTTACTGTCAACAAATCACATTAAAAGACTAAAAAGACTGTGGGTCTGCACAGGGGATTTGCTGAGAGGGAGAAAATAAGTAGAACATCATACAGAATATAGCTTAGCTCAAAGACTGGAAACAACCAGCCTGGCTCTGTCTGACATGGTGAAAAACACACCTGCCTCTAAAGCTCCCTAATTAATATGCCGTCTCTTGTACGTTGAACCAGCACAGATAAAAGAGGTGTACAGTGGCTATGTGCAGCCTCCTGGAGGTCTGGTACAGAGTAGCTGAGCCTCAACCTACGAGACTCGCTCCAAGAAAGAAAGCAAAGCGTGTCCCAAAAACAACTTCTTTAAGGGTTTTAGCAATCAATCTTTTTACATAATCCAGCAGAACTAGAGCATTCGGTTGGAAACGTGTTTGTGCCCGTGTGTGAACGTAAATCCAAGTCTCCCTCTCCTCTTATTCATTATGATTATTTGCATGCTATACCTGCAGCTGCAGTTTTAATGCTGCATGCTAATTCTGGCCTCGTATCAAACCTATGGAGTGACGTCTAATATGCACTGAGTCACTCCAAAAGCCCCCAGAGATTTATATCAAATCTGGTTGCCCCTATATTTAGTAATATATTTATGTGTCAGGAACGATGTATCTATGCGACATTATTTAGGTGTCACAGCGCCCTCACCCCCACCCAAAAAAGGGAAAAGGTCTGTTAAAACGGGACGATATCTGCTACATTTTGCTGCTGCACTGAACGTGCCAGCTCAGCCTGCTGTGTGTCAGTATGTACTGTGGAGCTGTGTGTGTGTGTGTGTGTGTGTGTGTGTGTGTGTGTGTGTGTGTGTGTGTGTGTGGTATTCCAAGTATACAGTGTTATAGAGCATCAGGGATTTGGAAGACACACACACACACACACACACACACACACACACACACACACACACACACACACACACACACACACACACACACACACACACACACACTGACAGTGGGCAGGTCAGCGGAGGAGGGTTTAAAAGCTTGGCACAAACTGATAGAGCGAGAGAGTGAGAGAGAGAGAGAGAGTGAGAGAGAGAGAGAGAGAGAGAGAGTGAGAGAGAGAGAGAGAGAGAGAGAGACAGAGACAGAGAGATTGTGTGGAGGAGGGGAGCGCGTCAATGATGTAATCTGAGAAAAGCACAAGGGAAGAGGAAGAGAGGGAGACACTTGACTCTGATCACAAACTGATGTACTCTGAATAAATACTCCATTTGGCTACAGACTGCTGCTTCGTAGAAATAGGATGCATTTTCGTTTGGATTGATCAGGACTGATGATATTACCTGATTTCCATATCAGTTTGAATTGACACATTTATGTCTGTGACGATAATATCTCTTCAAATACGTCTTTGCACAATATTATCCGCCCTCACAGTTACTTCTCCTCCATGTGCCAGATAACAAAACAGAACCAAACTGGTGTGACGGGATCTCACACAGCACTGCGACATAAAAAAAATGCGTGGCCAGGGGCTCGACCCGCCCTCCTGGAGAGATTTCCCCATCGGCAATCTCACAGGGGCTCACGTGGCATCGTGGTGGCAAAACTCGGTCCAAGAGACACAAAGCACCTGGCAAAGAACCGTAAAACCTACACACACCTACACACCTACACACACACACACACACACACACACACACACACACACACAGAGAAAACAATAACAGCGTCGCTGACCCGGCTGGTACCGATCAGAGCCATCCACATTCTCTGGATCCGGATTCTCTTGCTGTTTTTTCTTAGTCTTCTGTGATTGTAAACTACATGTGCATCACTTTGGCATCAATTTAGCAGGGAGGCGGCCCGCCCCTCAACACCTGATTCCATTTGTACAAGCACTTATCTAAGTTCCTGTATCTACAGGAAGAAAAACAAACGTTGTTATGACTAATCAAAACCTGTTCAGTCGGGAGATGCGTCCTCCGTTTGGTTTGACCTCTCTGGGCAGCATTTGTGTGTGCAAGCTCCTCACAATGTGTTCAACCTGTGGCCTCAGCACGACCCACAGACTGCAGCCTCCCGGCCCTATAATGGGAAACATTTTGCCCAGGGTGTTTTCACACTTGACCGGCTGGATTAATAAATCTGATCCACACTCGTATTGTGCGGGCGATTCATTTCCCCCCCCAAAAAAAGAGACAAAACACACATTAAACAATGTCCTCTATGAATTTTACAGACAGCATATATAAATATTTTTTGGGCCACTCGTGTCGTTGAAAATCTGATATTGTGACAGTCCCAATAGTTCAAATGATTTGCGATGGCACTTGCCGGGTCAGTGTGCTTCCACCGGGCTGGTGTGGAGGCTGTCCAACCCTCTTTTTCAGGAGGCCTCTGTTCACTCCACAAAGGACCAACCACAGTACGTAGCACATGGATATAATTGTAGTTTAAATCACATACGTACCTGATTGTGAACTGATTGGGGATTGGACATTTTTCGCAAGTAATTTGGTCCCCACTGTATATGCATCAGCTCAGGAGTGCTGTAAACACTGTGTTGTGACTCTGTGTACTTTAAGACTTCAGTTCAGCTCAGCAATCCCCCATAATACCGCTGTGCAACACGTCTCCGTTTGGTCCCGTCTTAACTTGATCGTCATTATTCAATATGAAGTTGATTTACCGTCTAATTAGACTAACAATGTTTATAATCAGTTACTTCTTGACATCAGAGAAAATAAATATACATATTAGAGGCATTAAAGTGCTGCAGGGTGATTGTTGCCAAAACCGTCCAATCAAATGAGTCACCTCAGTCTGTGACCTCGTGTTTCCTCCTCTTGCTTGTGGAAAAAGGCCAGGGGGAACGTTAACTCCGCCAGAAGTAAAAGGCAACAACGGATTTTTTTTCTCCGTTTTTTTCTTTTGGGACAGACCAAATGAACCGAAATGCAGCCCTCAAAGTCACGCTCCGTTCCGCTCCTCTTCTCTGCTGTGCTACGCCGAGGCAGAGGCCAGAGTCGTTTGTGGAAATATTGGATTTGAGCAACTATTTCATGTTTTGTGCAGACATTGCACATTCTAGAGCTCATGAAAAACACCTCTGAAGATATAGAGCTGGTGGCGGACAGGTAAAAAGAGTAATTTGATAGTTCCCCTGACGGGTGCGTACAGGAGAGGACGCCATGTGACTGAATCGCAGTTTAACGTACAGAGTGTCGAAGTGAGGGACGGGGCTAGGAATGAACATTATGCATCCGTCCTAAAGAAGAGACTTTTGGGGACGCGGTTTCGGTCGCAGGCAGCTTCTGGGATCTGTAGATCCCACGATTCTCTGTGCCTGGATCCCCCTGTGGAAGCACAGATCTGAGGCGGTGGTAAGGTGTTCTGAACATCTGCTGCTACGGCTCGCTTTACTGAACTGCTCAGCCCAACGGTTCATCTGGTCTTGGTCTGAAACAAAGCACTACCTGCAGCACCTGGGTTTGATGTGGAGTTGTTCCGTTTCAGAAATGCGTACGCTAGTCTATGCTCTAGTCTACATCTTGTTATCGCATCATTTATGATTCATCCTGCCTGATTCGTACTGAGCATTTCCAACTCTCAACAGAGCAGAGAGAGAAGCGGCTCTCTCGTTAGACTTCCATCATCTTCTGGAGTCGGTGAGGGAAGCAGCTAACGGCTTTTTCTCATCTCTGTTGAGAGTTGCACGCGCTTCAGTGTCGACCTGGCAGCTGCTAGTGGAGAGAGTAACGATAGCCAGAGCGATATGAAAATATTTTACACTGGAAGATCCGTAAAAGTAGAGAATACAAAGGCTTTAACCTGAACCAGGCCATACAACCATGCGAGCAAGCATGTCACATCCATACAAGGTTAGTAGAACACAGTAATACAACAATGTGTTTATTATTAACGCTCCGGTATCAGATCTGTAATCGTTTTTGGCCGATACATAAGTTCACGTGTCATTATTGGTATCAGAAAGGAAAAAAAATAATATGAAATTGTACACATTCTGATGACGTGACTGTCCAGCGGGGTCCTATTCTCAAAGAAATTGATCGTGTGATCACATCCCCTCCCCCACCGACTGCAAGCCCTCATATTCATTAAATGCCAAATTATAAACGATATAAAAGATTAATGTCCTGTATATTTCAGCCCGAGGTCACGCATATCAGGGGCTAGGATGGCGTTCTTCAGAGCTATGTGAATAAAGTTTCATTATGTTCTCATTATTCACCACATTGCATGCTCGTGGCTATAAAAGGAAGCGTGTGGGGAGGCAGAGCACTTCATTTGGGTGAGTTGATCCCTTATTGTTCTCATGTATTAGTTTGGTGGAGGGTCTCTGGTGATGAGGTTCATAACGTTCATATTTGGGGCTGGTGCAGCTGAACGGTTGTTTTGAAAGGCGCGTGTTGTGGCGCGTTAATAGGTCGTACTCTCTGGTGGAGCTGCAGTGTAAGCCACAACAGGGACGCACAAATACATCGCTTTGGATGAAATCATCAGCTAAATAAATCCAATGTCAATAAAAAAGATGCTCTTTCATTACTCTGACGGTACTGTGTGTTACTGCGTTTGAAGCTCTTTAAAATAAAAACACACAACAGTTTCTGGAAGATGTAACGGTACTTTTCTTTGGTTTTGACCAGGGGCGTCGTTAGGCCTGTTTTAGGGGGGCTGAAGCCCCCCCAAAATGTTCTTCAGCCCCCCCAAATAATTTGGCTTGAAAAAAAAAATAATCTTTTTTTTATTTTATTTTTTTATTTTGGTGATGTCATTAAATGAAACTATTGTTTCTCACATGGGCAAGTTATTTATAACTCTAGCATTCTACATATGTGAGTACGTTTTGGTTTGTATGTTTTCTCCCCCTTCAAATTACAATCCAATAGCCTATCATCATACTTAACTTTAGGGCACTAGGACCTTGGGAGGCTGCTGCGCTGGCTTTCTCACTCTGCCAAGTAACGTCTCTCATCAACCACAGCAGGATTAAAAAGTAAACTCAAAGTTTAGCTCAAAGTAAACTACACCAAGGAGTTTAGCTCACAGTAAACTATACCAAGGAGTTTAGCTCACAGTAAACTACACCAAGGAGTTTAGCTCACAGTAAACTACACCAAGGAGTTTAGCTCACAGTAAACTATACCAAGGAGTTTAGCTCACAGTAAACTACACCAATGAGTTTAGCTCACAGTAAACTATACCAAGGAGTTTAGCTCACAGTAAACTATACCAAGGAGTTTAGCTCACAGTAAACTACACCAAGGAGTTTAGCTCACAGTAAACTACACCAAGGAGTTTAGCTCACAGTAAACTACATCAAGGAGTTTAGATCACAGTAAATGATGGACGGAGGGAATGTAAGTACAGGTAGTTACAGAATTCAATTCAATTCATTTTATATAGCCCAACATCACAAATGCAAGTTTGCCTTGATTATAGTGAATGCGTTGGGTGCCTTCCATTTCAGCCCTTCATACAATATTTATTATTTGATAATCAAGATGTACTTGAAATGTGTTTTTATTTTATTTTTGTCATTCATGTTTTTTCTCTCTATTGAATGGTATATTAGACACTGAACTAGTTCATCTTTATCTCAGTGATAGTGTCCAAATGAGCGTAAAATATCACTGGTTTGTAAAAACTACACGGACAACAAAATAGATGTAAATATTGATAAAAAAATCATATTCCCTTCTGCTCAAAATAAAACAAGTAAACAACTCAAAAGTTGACCCTGTCAGGTCCATTCTCCATCCATTGGATTTGGGAGTGACGCGGATATGAAAGCTAGTTTATCCGTCTTTCCTTTACAAGCAGGAAAATGATTTCTCTCTCGTTATTTGAGAAAAGTTCATATTTGTGTTCACTATGACCCTGAAATGATGTCTCTTCTGTTATCATATACTAATGAATGCAAGCAAAACTATAGAGCAAAATCACACTCTTTCTGATTGAACCAATCTATGAACTGTCGGAAACAATGGACATGTAGGCCCAATCCCAATCTCCACCCTAAACCCTCAAGCCCTGAACCCTCAGGCACTCACTGACGTCAGCTGCTAAATGGCTGAGTGTGAGAGGCTGTGAGGGCTTGAACTAGTGTGCATATGAATGGGACAGCACTTTGCTGCAACATCACATGACCACGTACAAAAATATTGTGTACAATTGTGTATTTATTTTATACTTTTTATTCACTGATTTGAACGTCAACCTCACGACATAAGTCATTTTAAATGATCTATTTACTCGTTTTGTCAAAACGAAATGTTTGATGAATGTAAAAAAAATATTTATATATTTTCTTCTTGCTTTCCTCTGATTTCATGTGTTTTTATGTTCCATCTTTAATCCGTAATGTTATAGTGTATTTTATCGGGCTGAACGCCCACGTGTCTCTTTGTTTACCCTTTTTTTTTTTTTTTACGTCTTCATGCTTCCATTGGGAACTGCGTGTTTAACGTCACATTGCTATGAACTGTGGGTAATTCCCTTAGGCAAAGTCAGCATCTAATGCTGACTTACGGAAAGGGTTCATAAAGGGCTCAAAATGTCTGCCAGAGAGCCTCGAGCACTCTACGATGTGACAATGGGACACCCCTAAACCCTCACGGACTTCGCGGGAGCGCGCCTCAAAGTCCGTGAGTCCGTAAGGGTGGAGATTGGGACTGGCCCGTAATGTAATGTAATATCCGCGGCCCCAAATGGACCCCAAAAAGAAGCCGCGCGCTGCGCGCGCACACATGCCAGTTCTCTAGGGGCTAAGCCCCCCCTTTCTTTGAATCCTAGAAACGTCCCTGGTTTTGACAAATTTGGAGATAAAAGTCTCATCCCACTCATTTGATTTCCTGAATCAACACCCTGCATGTTCTGACACAATCCCATCCAGCTGGCCACAAAACCACCACGCTAACTCACAATTGCCAGCAGGATTTGTACGACTTTGACTTTAACCATACAACTGCTGCCAACATTTCTCTGACAACACACACACACACACACACACACACACACACACACACACACACACACACACACACACACACACACACATCAGTGATATTCTTGGCATAATCCCAAACGTCTCTGTAATTACAACAGAGCAGCACTGCCTTCCTCACACTAAGCCGGACAACAAGAAGGACATTGATATTAGGAGAGAGAGTGATGCTGGCAGAACAAAATAAAGTAAGAGGTACAGATTAACTGGTGCACATTAAGATGTGGAGGGGTTAAAGCAGAGGGGGGGGGGGGGGGACATGCAAGCCATGTCTCTATGTGGGAGTGAAGACATATGGCTCAGCTAAGCACTGACAGAGGAAGCCGTTGCACTGAAAATATCCTCCACTCCCAACAAGAAGACATCTATGGGGGTTATTTGGTTAGAATAGTGGGTTTTCTTCCATAGTCCTTTCTGATTGGCTGACAGATGTCGGTGAAAATGATGTATTGGAAGACACTACTCATTACTTCAGCTCCTGAAGAAGATGGAGGTTGGTTCAGCTGTCCATCTGTTCAGCACTTCTGGTCCACTCACTGTGGACATTCATGCTCACCAGATGATTCAAAAGGAAAACAAATTCAAAGGATCACCAAAGTAATTTCCTCTTGACATATTAAAACCTTTTAGACACCATGCGCAAAAATCCCCCCGCGCCTATTCTCGGACAAAAAATAAGTTTCCTTAATTATCTCCGCAACCACATGGTTGTTTAACTTCATTTAAATTTCTAAATGACCCCAACCCTTGTGAGAAGAGACCGATGGTTTAAAACATTTTAAAGTAACCGTTAAGGTTAGGTACCTACGTAAACTTTGTAAACTCCGGAAATTTGCTGCAGCGATCGTAACGTTTCACTAAAACGTTTCACTAAAACGTTAATAAGTACCCCTTACAACTTCGGATTTCAATAAAAGACACATCTCCGTAACCCTACGACCTTGTGGGAGTCTACCAAAAATACATATAAACCCCCTATTAGTACCTGTAAAGTCACAAAATGGCCGGAGCTTTTTTCTTCTTCTTTTGCCGACGGACATTTCGGACTCCTGAGCCTTCCTGATCCGCCCACATTTCTAAAACCACGTCATACAGCAAGTGCGGAAGCTGATGAACATTTCGGTACCCAGCATGCCCAAATCGGCCAATGTAAAATAAGCAAGCTTTCCATTTTTGTACCGAACGACAGTTTTTTGACTGAAACTCCTTCCTAACATGCCAATGTTTTGTTTTATTGTATTTTGCAGATTCTGATTCTTTAGGTCCTAATCTTTCCAAAAAGGTGTCTTGTTAGTATGTGGACTGTTTTTAAGGCCCTGAACCATTCAGTTTGAAAAACTCGGGGACCGCTTGAGGAGGCATTTTTGGAGAATCTGGCTCATATCATGCTGGATGTTCATAGTTATGATCAAAGTATGGTATAAAAGTGTATTAAAGTATTAGAACTAATTTGGGGTTCATACGACTACTTGAACACTACTTGAACACGGGGGTGGGGGTGGGGGGGGCATGGTGTCCAAAAGGGTTCCCATTGACCTTTAACTTTACTTAACAGACGGTTTGGTACACAGAATCATCTAAGAAGCCGCCAGTGAAAACCGTTTGGAAAAGGGCGGGCCAAACATACTTGACCGGGGATTGGATGAACCATCCGTTAATCAAACTCTTGCCGAAGCCAGTGGGGAGAAGATGGAAAACATCTTTTCCTTGGAGAGAAGCCTTCAGTGTCGTTCTTTGCTTTTCTTTCAATGAAGAAATACTCTCAGTTCTGATATCTCACTGATACTACTGCTGCATCGAAGATAAACACTTCTGTTGTTTAGAACAAACAGCTGCCGCTCTGCATTGCGTCACATACACCACGCTAGCCACGCCCCTAGCTACCAGCGGCTCCTCACAGGACGTTGACCACATTCCCACTGTGTGTGTGTGTGTGTGTGTGTGTGTGTGTGTGTGTGTGTGTGTGTGTGTGTGTGTGTGTGTGTGTGTGTGTGTGTGTGTGTGTCATCATTGAAGCTGTCATATCTGTTTTTCTGAGCACCGGCTTTAAAAAAGAAAAGAAAAGATGAACACATGTAACGCTCTCATTTTCTGCCTCTCTAACCCAGCAATCACAGATCATCCTGCCAAAGACTAGTGGGAGTAACGCTCTCACACATGAGGCATGAGACCTTGGAGACATTACACTCTCAAATTATAAAAATGGATCAATTATAAAGTCAACAATTAATAAAATGATACATTTTAAAAATAATAGACAGATTAGTTGATAATGACAATAACTATTAGTTGCTTTCTTTAGCATTCCTTTGAACTAACACCTTTTGTCAAGTCGATGGTATGCGCCGTACGATCTGCATAACGTACTGTAGCTAAATGCTCAGCCAAGGGAACTGGAAACGGCCCATCACAGTAAACCACTTCGCCACTCCATTTGTCTTGATGCGTGTTGGATGCTTCATGAGGCCGTGCTCGATGTGTTGCTCCAGAAGGACAACACATCCCTCTGCCTTCAGGTCATCAGCCATCACTCTCCCTGTGCACCCGCAAGCCTGTCTACACCTCGCTATTCAACATACACACACACACACACACAAACACACACACACACACACACACACACACACACACTGTAAGGTAAATGTACATTCCATCATACAGGATACAGACTCAAAACACAATCCCAAGCACAAGTATGGTGTATACACACACACACACATACACACTGCTCTGTTTGTGCAGTGTCAGCAGAAAAAGGGCCAATTAAGCTTTTGTTTGTGTTTGCAATAAAACATTAATAACCATGAGGGCCGTCTGCAGAGGAAGTCACTGAGCTCACACAGGCTGCAATCTGTCTCAAATCTGGACACACAAAACCGCTTACAGTGTGCTGCTGTTGTGCTGCTGTTGTGCTGCTCACTGGCACTACGGTAGGGAGATGCAACTCCAGATTCACAATGGCGACATGGTACCAAACAGTACAAAAAGTAGAGACGTACTTTCCATAATTGTTTGTGTCAAAAACAACACCGCGTCAAATGACAGTTTTTCCACCTGCTGCACACAAAGGTTCAGATTAGCACCATAAATCATATTTACATAACCACAATAACAAAATCTTTTGTTGATGGTGGTGCCGTCATAAACAATATAAAGACAGACTTCCGGGGGTTCATTCAAAGACATCAATAGAAGCTTCAAATGTAAAAAAATATTTGGTTAATCTACATATTTCTTATTTGTTTGAAGTTGAATCTGTTTTGAAATAGTGACAAACGGGGAGACAAATAAATCCATCAAAGTTTTGGTTCCGCTGTCTTCAGTGAGAGGAGAACAGCACAGTAGCCACAGAAAATGTGTAAATGGCACGGTGTTCTCCTTCTGGTCACTCGTACCATCAGGCTGCAGTCATGGGCCAGTTAGAGGCTTAACACCAGTGTGTGTGTGTGTGTGTGTGTGTGTGTGTGTGTGTGTGTGTGTGTGTGTGTGTGTGTGTGTGTGTGTGCGTGTGGATCTATATCTTTTGGCAGCAACAGCTACTAGCCTGTCCAACAGTTTGAACCCAAGAAATTAACGTGTGTGTGTGTTGGCAACCTGCCACAATTATCATCACATTTCCATGGCCAACTGGGTAGACCTTGCAAATGAGCTGACATCAGCAAGAGTTGCGTGTGTGTGTGCGTTTTTGTGTGTAGTGAGGAGTCTGGTATTTTCAGCGATCATGCCATAGTTACAATTCAGCCGACATTGAATACATAGGTGACATCACATAAAGTGAATCAAAGCAAAACAACTTTACAGCGGAACTCAGAAAGCTAAGACTGCAAAAGGACCAGGCATTTAGGAGTGGGGACAAGGACTTGTACACAGAGTCAAAATACAGGTTTAGCAAGGCGGTGAGAGATGCTAACTGACTGTACTCTGAGAAACTGCAACATCAGCTCTCAGCAAGTGACTCTGCTTCTGTTTGGAGAGGGCTCAGGCAGATCACCAACTACAAGCCTAAAACCCCCCACGCCATGAATGACCTCCACTTGGCAGACGAGCTGAACGAGTTCTACTGTAGATTTGAAAGACAATGGAGCAGTCCTGACGCTATCCCCCACAGGCCCATCAACCAGCCACAGACCATCAGCCCCCCTCCACCAGCCGTGGCTCACGCCTCTGTACCAGTGTCACTGACATCTTCAACACCTTCCTGGAGACATGCCACGTGCCAGCCTGCTTCAAGGCCTCCACCATCATTCCCGTCCCCAAAAAACCTAGGATCACAGGACTGAATGACTACAGGCCTGACCTCTGTGGTCATGAAGTCCTTTGAACGCCTGGTCCTGTCCCACCTCAAAACCCTCACTGACCCACTCCTGGACCCCCTGCAGTTCGCCTACAGGGCCAACAAGTCTGTAGACGATGCTGTAAACATGGCCCTCCACTACATCCTCCAGCATCTGGACTCCCCAGGAACCTACGCCAGGATCCTGTTTGTGGACTTCAGCTCTGCTTTTAACACAATCATCCCGTCCCGGCTGCAGGACAAGCTCTCCCAGCTGCAGGTGCAAGTGGATCACAGACTTCCTGTCTGACAGGAAGCAGCACGTGAGGCTGGGGAAACACGTCTCTGTCAAGGCGGGTGTGGTGAGACAGAGACTTAGGTGCAGAGGAGACACAACAGGAGGCATGTTAGAGGGAAAAATCTAAAAGTATTTACTCGTCAGGATCCAAAACACACAGGAAACAAAACGTACTACGGAAACAGATTCTACAAAGCCTTGACGGCGAAGCGCACACACACGGGGATACAAAGACAATCTGGCAGGGGACAAGGGAACGCGGGGGAGTATATATATGAGAGGGGAAGCACAGGTGTAGGGCATGAACAAGCAGGGGACACACATGGGAGTGGCTGAGGGCAGGTGAAGGGAATGACACAATCAGGAGACACACATATACAAATACCAGGGTGTTACAGTCTCAGGCTCTCGGTCCACCAGCACCGGTTCCCCCCAAAGCTGCGTTCTTTCCCCTCTGCTCTTTTCCCTGTACACTAACAGCTGCACCTCCAGGCATCAGTCCATCTCCTGTCAAGCTCCTGAAGTTCACAGATGACACCACCCTCATTGGACTCATCTCTGGTGGGGACGAGTCCGCCTACAGGTCGGAGACTGACCACCTGGTGACCTGGTGCAGCCAAAACAACCTGAAGACAGTGGAGATGGTTGTGGATTTCAGGAAGAACGCAGCCCCACCCGCCCCTCTCACCCTGTGTGACTCCCCCGTCGACGCTGTGGAGTCCTTCCGCTTCCTGGGCTCTATCATTACCCAGGACCTCAAGTGGGAGCCGAACATCTGCTCCATCACTAAGAAGGCCCAGTAGAGGATGTACTTCCTGAGGCAGCTGAAGAAATTCAACCTGCCAAAGACAATGATGGTGCAATTCTACACTGCCATCATTGAGTCCATCCTCTGCTCCTCCATCACCGTCTGGCATTCAGCCATCATTCGCTCTGCTGAGAGGGTGATTGGCTGCAATCTGCCATACCTCCAGGACATGTTCGCTTCCAGGACTCTGAAGCGAGCAAAAAAGATTGTCGCTGACCGCTCTCACCCTGGACGTAACCTGTTGGAGTCCCTCCCATCTGGCAGGAGGCTGCGGTCCATCAGGACCAAGACCTCACACCACACCAACAGCTTCTTCCCGTCGGCCGTCGGGCTCATCAACAGAGCCCGGGTCCCCCACTGACTGACCCTGTCACCCCCAGGACTACTTTTTACCGGTCACTGCACATCCCGGCAGGGCCTGCTAAGCCTTCTCTGCTGGCCAAAACAGAATCACAAAGTTATAGCTATTTTATTATTTTTTTAATTTTTTTTAATTAAAGGTTATAGCTATTTTATAATGTTATAATTGTTTTAAAAAAATACACTACATGTATTATAATAATTTTTCCCTATTAGCTTATTTTCTCATTGTACAGCTCCTGTCTTGTCTGTTCCTCAGCTTCTGGCTGCGCAAGGGCGCAGCTTGGCAGCTGGTTAAGCAGAGCTCTTATCCAATCAGATTTCACCTCTGTTTCTCTATGTAGGTAGAAAAAAGGGTGCCATGCCGCGCCCACCTGATCTAGACTATGGCCCAATCCCAATCTCCCCCCTAAACCCTCAAACCTTGAACCCTCAGGCACTCACTGACGTCAGCTGCTAAGTGGCTGAGTTTGAGAGGCTGTGAGGGCTTGAACTGGTGTGAATATGAATGGGACAGCACTTTGCTGCAACATATTGCGTGATCAATAAAAAATATTGTGTACAATTGTGTATTTATTTTATACTTTTTATTCACTGATTTGAACGTCTTCCTCACGAGATGAGAAGTCATTTTAAATTATCTATTTACTCGTTTTTGTCAAAATGAAATGTTTGATGAATGTAAAAAAATATATATTATATATATTTTCTGCTTGCATTCCTCTGATTTCATGTGTTTTTATGTTCCATCTTTAATCCGTAAGGTTGTAGTGTAAATGTATTTTATCGGGCTGAACGCCCACATGTCTCTTTGTTTACCTTCTTTTTTTTTTACGTCTTCATGCTTCCATTGGGAACTGTGTGTTTAAGGTCACATTGCAATGAATTGTGGGTAATTCCCTTAGGCAAAGTCAGCATCTAATGCTGATTTACGGAAAGGGTTCATAAAGGGCTCAAAATGTCTGTCAGAGAGCCCTCAAGCACTCTACGATGTGACAATGGGACAGCCCTAAACCCTCAAGGACCTAACAGGAGCGCGCCTCAAAGTCTGTGAGTCCGTAAGGGTGGAGATTGAGATTGGCCCTATGACTCAGTGCACTAAAGCGCAGGTAGAACATCCACGGCCCGCCACTGTAAAATACACGTCACTTTAACATTACACTTCAACATACACTTTACATTACTGTTATCTGTTTGTCTGAGCACTTTATTTTATACTTAATTTAATATCTATTGCATTGTTGTTGTCGTTGACTGTTGATTGTCTCGTCTAATGTTATGCACCTTCCGCCAAGAAAAGATCCTTCTTTGTGTAAACATACCTGGCAAATAAATGGTTCTGATTCTGATAAAAGAGCTAAATTAAAAAAGGCGGCTAATTGAGATTTACAGTTCTCAAATTTAATCTGGAAAAGTTGCTCATCCAACAGTTTATGACACACAACATTATATTTCAATACAATTTAGTTGTTCATGACTAACTATCTCAATAAACTACACACTGCGGCATGTCGTCAAGTGCCAATCGATAAGGCCACACCCCATTTTGGGGGAATGAATCGCACACAAGCCGAGAGACAGGAAAATGTCTCAAAGCTGTTGCGTAGCGGGTTGTGAAACAACTAAAGACAAGAATGGCAGTTACTACTGACGAATAGGTAGCTTGAGTGGGAGGCTGCTGTCATACAGGACAGCAGCATCAGACCAAATCTCAGCCCACATCAAATTGTTGGCTATTAACAGCTCGGTTACTGGCAGAGCTTTATGCTACTCGGCTCTCCAATCAAACGGCAACATCTGGCCGCTGAGTTGAGTCATGGATCAGCTTGGACGGTGGGCAAAATAACGATAAGACATGTCTATAAAACAAACGTTTGTTTAAAAACAAATAAATGCTTACAAACTTGTCAAAATCAAATTGCATTACCATCTAATATATTTGCACAAAAATATCCTATCCTTTTGATATCCAGGTTCACCGAGCAGGAGAGAGTTCCTTCAGTCTTTGAAAGAGCTCCCATTTCCCTTCGTGTCACGACACTGAGGGGAAATGGGAGCTCATGACTTGGGAACGATTAAAGCTTAGTTTTAAATGTTTTATTGAGGTGTGTGTCCTATTATTGCCTGCAGAGATTTGTTTCTGCAGTTCCATGTGACCTTTTTAGACTAGCTAGTGAACAAGCTTATTTAATTCGCTTTTTCTTTACAAATGAATCACTCAATGTACACTTAATCTCAGTGTAATTACCTTTTCGTTTGCCAGGGAGGCAGTTAAGTCGCAGACAGGGCTGCTCTAAATGCATTCTGGGAGTGAAAAAGTGCATTTCAGAGTTGGCATTTGTCAGAGATCAGCAACTTGAAACTATATTACAGTGATGCTGCAGAGACATATTCACAACTGCATTTGTAAGACTGTAATTTAACACCATGTGAGTGTCTATTGCTAATAGCTATAACCTAAAACACTTATTTTCCTAAACCTGTGAAACAATAGTCGTTTCCTACCCCACCACTAATACAGGTTGTTCATCCCCCCGCCTGACCAAAACGAACGGCTGAATATAAGCAGTTAGTTTGGCTCTGAGCTCTTCTCACATATGGGACACTTCATGTGAAGTTACGACTTTGCAGAGTTGGCCGGTGTCTTTGAGAGTCTGCAGCCGGCCTCCGGGACCAGTGTGAGGTACACGCTGCAGCAGCGAAGCCGTCAGTGTGTGTTACTTCTGTCCCATAGGTAGGTCTCCTGGAAATAGGCTGCCGGCCATTCCTCCATCAGCCACCTGATGCATGAGGCGCCACACAGGGGCCCATTATTCAAACCCGTTGCCTGCTCCGCTCTCCCTCGCTGACACGGTCACATGCACACCTGCTCAGCGCACGGTATGTAGGTTGCTGCGACAACTGCTCAGGGTCTCAGCACGGAAAGGAGAAAGCCCATCCTACTTTGCCCTGTTTAAGCAGCAGCACAACAAGGCGCACCAGGTAATTTGCAACTGCATATCTTATCTTATTCCATTATGGGAAGAAAACAATGTTTTCTCCAAGAATTTAAAGGGCCACACACTGTGAATTATTCAATATGGCAAATGTTGGCATGCTAACATGCCCACAATAACAACGCTAACGTGCTGATGTTTAGTTTAGCCAACCTAGGATGGTCACCAGTATGCTCACGTGTGCTGAGGCTGATGGGAATGTCTTGCAGGTATTTGGTCATAAGTATTGGGCAAATTACAATTTAGACTGGATGATGGTGATGGAGGTAAATGTATTGGGAGTCATTATGGGTCTCATGAACGTCTGAACCGAATCATGGCAATCCATGCAACTAGGGCAGAATACGAAAGGCCATTATAAACACAAGGATGAAGAACCCTTAGTGCGATGGTTCTCTCGGATCATCAATGTGCTCGGCATGATGTCAAGACGACCCATCCATTAGGTCACACGTCATGCGTTTTACGGCCACTGTGTGAAGGATTTTGTGCGATCATCGCTTCTTTCAAATGGCCATGAAATTAAAACACCATTTTGTAATTCTACAAGTGGATATTTTAACCTGAGGGTGGTGCTGCAGGGAAGAGTATTTAACATGGAAACAATTCAAAATGGCAAAAAAAAAAGCATAAGAATTGTAAGAGACTTAAGACTGGAGAATGGGGAGCTGTTCAGACCACAAAAAGAGTCACTACTAACACAGATTGCAGTTTGTGTTCATGGTTAGGCGGCAGCATCATTTACTATCTGCAGTGAGAGAAAAATAAAAAGCTGTGTGTGACTTCACGATTACATGTTCTGATGGTTCTTCAATCTCCTCTCTTCTGCCCCGTGCTCTCATCTCATTTCATCTCTACTCCCTCCCTCCTCTCCCCACTTCTCCATTGACTCGCTCCTCTCCTCTCCTTTCTTCCCGTCTCCTCTGCACTAGAACATTCCGCCGCGATCAATCAGATTACATAAGAGCACTGCAGTGAGAAGCAGCGAGGAAGGAGCGAGGCAGAGAAGTGAGGGGTGCCGTGCCATCTCACTTTCCCTCTTTACACTACTATGCCGTTCTCTCGTTCTCCCCCCCACCCTCACACACACACACACACACACACACACACACACACACACACACACACACACACACACACACACACACACAGCTAATACTTTCTCCAAGTGTCCACACTGTGGTGAGTGTCGGCACAAAGGTGGTTTGGCAGCTTGATGGAAGAGATAAGCAAGATCCATTTTCCTCCAGAGCACAGAGAGGTTATCAAATATCTAGAGGGTTGCTGGAGCTGTGCTGAATACCAATGACTCAACAGTTATAAGACATATCCTGGACTGTCGTTTTGATGCCACATCTCCTGGCTGTTAGCCCAAAGTGTGCTTAGAACTCAAGCTTTGGTAAATTATCATCTCACGGTCATCTCACGGTCGTATGCCTCCGCCAACCAGTCAAATTGTTGTTTACATCCCTGTCTGTCGAAAACGTTATAATTTTATCCCATCGGACATTTGAGTGAAATTGTCACAATTATCAACCGAATTCTTGAGTTATAACCCAAAAAGTGTGTTTGTGAGATAACAGGGACCTTTGACCACTACATTTAAAAACAGTTCATCCGTGTGTCCACGTGGACGTTGTGCCAAATTAGAAGAGATTCCCTCCAGGCGTTTCTGAGACATTGCATTCACGAGAATGGGACAGACAGACGGACATATGGCCAGATGGACGTGCAGAATCTCTACACGAATGACCACAGCGCTTGAAAGCAGCTACACAGCAGGTCTTCAGGGTCAACGTGGCAGAGGAAAGAGTGAGGGGTCAGGACAATGTTGACAAATGACTGACGGGACAAGTTCTAATGAGCAGGTCTGGTCTGAAATGACTTGGCTGTGGGAGCAGCAGTAGAGGTGCACGGCAGCAAGGCAGAAGGAGAGCAAAAACAAGATAAAACATAAAGCCAGAGCTAAGCTTTATATCAGCCAGTATTAGCTCACACCGATACATCACTAAAGTGCATGTCGGCCTATTGCGTACAATTTCCAACAGAGTCGAAATCTGAGAGAGGGCAAGCTCAAATCGCGGCACCGGCAGCTTGTACAGGCGCTTCCTGTGGCACCGCTCAGGTGCTGCGGGAGCGGCGGCAGCTGGCGCGGCGCCGGAAGTGTCTCTACGAGCTGCCACTACGTGCTGGGAGCTGCCACTACTTTAGAGGCAGCATTTCTGGTGGCACGTCTCACTTATGAGTGGCAACTCGTAAGTGGCGGGGCATTTACGAGTTGCCACTCATGTGCCACTAGTTTTTGAGGCAGCTGCCTGTGTTTGAGATAGCGGTGCCGCAACTTGCTTAAGGTCCTGGAAGGTAAATATAATATGTGACGATACATTAAGGTCTTGGAAGGTATATATAACATGTGACAAAACAGTAAGGTCCTGGAAGGTATATATAATATGTGACAACACATTAAGGTCTTGGAAGGTATGACTGTTGATAGTTGTACAAATGAAAATGCCGAGTTGTAATAGTATGGCTACTCGTTTATATTAAGCTAATATATTCTATGTCAGTTGGCACTTGTTGCCGTGGCACTTTATGCAGCGGACTGAAGGAATGCAAATTGTAAATATGGATAAGAGTACTAGCTGCTCTCCACTGGCTTCCTGTAAGATCGAGAATCATGTTTAAAACCCTTCTCCTTACCTACAAAGCCTTAACTGGTGATGCACCATCATATCTTTTTTTTTTTTTAATTTTTTTTTTTAATTTTTTTTAATTTAGAAATGTTGGTAGATACATAACATGGTAAACATGCATTTCAACTGACATTTCCCTCTTTTTCTTGACATATACAAACATACAACATACCCTCCCACCCACCCCTCCCACTGGTACACCCACCTAGAGTATAGGAAAATAAATACATAAAAATAAATAAAAAGGAGGTCACCTCATTTCGCCGAGCCAGACGTCTGCACACATACACGCACCTAAACACACATATCTCTGGTACATCTGAACATAAACACACCTGCTTCACATCATATCTTAAGGAGCTTATAGTGCCATATTGTGCCTTATAGTGCCACCAGAGCGTTACGCTCACTGAATGCAGGGTTACTTGTGGTTCCCAGAGTCTTAAAAAGTAGGTTGGGGGCTAGAGCTTTCAGTTATCGGGCTCCTCTTCTGTGGAATCAGCTTTCACTTTCAGTCCGGGGGGCAGACACGGTCACCTCATTTAAGAGTAGACTTAAGACTTTCCTCTTTGATAGCACTTCTAGGACATCTTAGGATACACTGAGCTCCTCTTCTCTTCCTCTTTCGCCCCTCCTCTCCTCTTCTCCTCTTCCTTTCTCTCCTTCTGGATAAATGATTGTCTCTTCAATGCACATTACTAACTCTACTTTCTTTTTCCATGGATTCATGGCTGCCTGGAACCGGTCCTGCCTGCCGCCATGGCCCCGCTGATGCCGCCCTCCTCCTCTCCCTCCTTCTGCTTCATGGATCGTGGTTATCTGGATCATGGACCATGCCTACTACTTATTATATGAATAATGAATGAAATCATTATATGAAATCATATTCATTGAATGCGCTGTAACTCCGTTACGTTATTAATTCTGGTCACGTGACATCTATTGCTTCTGTCCATCCGGGGAGAGGGATCCTCCTCTGTTGCTCTCCCTCAGGTTTCTTCCCTTTTTTCCCTGTGAATGGGTTTTTACTATCTTTTATTTGGGGGAGTTTTTCCTGATCCGATGCGAGTTCCCGGGACAGGGATGTTATGTGTACAGATTGTAAAGCCCTCCGAGGCAAACTTGTATTTGTGATGTTGGGCTATATAAAATAAACTGAATTGAATAAGAGGCATTTTACAGTTTAGAATGATGACAACGCATACAACCTATTGACTTGGAAATATATATGTATCTATGTATGCATATATATATATATATATATATATATATATATATATATATATATATATATATATATATGGATATATTTATACAATTTGTATACAACGTTTTTTCTCTGTTTGTCCTGATCACATGAAGCTTGACAACCCATTCAACCAGTTGGCAGTGCACATATCATTAATATTACTACTACTAATTATTATTAGTTATGTTACAGTAGGATATTATGGATTCTATTAATAATAATAAAAAAAACAAGCTTGAAAGTCTTTGTCTGTTGAGTTTAAACCAATGAATAAAAACATACCTAAAATGTTTATTTCTTCTGATCCAGAGAGATTAAATTAAAAAAAGAGACTAAATTAATAAATGCATTATTTAAAGACAGATAAAGACTTTGTGCATAACTTGTAAATGTATAACTGGCTTATTTCTCAATTACAGCACAGTCAATTTGTTTTTTGGTCTGATTTAGTAAGGAGTTAAAAAAATGAGTGGCTTGATTAAAATTGGACATGGAAAGAGTAAGTAGTTTGTACCCTACATGTCACAAATTCATGATAATGCATCTCAGCAACTAGCGGAGCAACAATAACTCATTTTTATATTAGCCTAAGTCTACTTCATGATAGGAAGAATTTGGTTTATAAGCAATATATGCTATATATTGCAGTCACTAATGACAAACTTCATATCAAACTAGTATATAGCTGAGAGCACATCTTTCCATATTTGCGGTCTTGTCCTTGTTTTTATTTTTTATATTTTTATTGTATATTTGTAATTTCCGTTAGTGGATAGCAACACAAAAAAGCCGAGTCAAATTATGCGTATGCATACATGGCCAATAAAGCTGATTTTGATTCGGATAATAGAGCTCCTGTTTCATCCTAACTGTAAATATTCCTCACAACAGCTTCAAGGCATAAAACCTCTCACCAATTGCGTGAAACAAACTTAGCTCAACCCTTGTCAGTTAGAAAATATATATTATTATTTTTTTGGAACTCTTAAATGATATAATCAAATAGCTAATCTGACACAAAAAAATATCAATTGTGAAGGCTATACAACATTATTCACATTACAATACTTAAGTCTAACCAAAAAATTAATAGCCCTACATAATAAATATTAGATTTGGTTGGCGAAATTAGAGTTAAATTAGACAAAGAGGCAGATATTTTATTCAATATAGATATTCAATAGCCAGAATACCAATCTTTAATTTATTTAACCAATATCAAAACAGAAAATGAATGAACGGCTATGCTAACGAATTACATTGCACAGTGGATTTATAAATTCAGAAGAAAAAAACATTTTAAAAGAGAAACAGAGGAAAACATCTCTATACGTGTGGTGATCAATACAAAATATGTATGTGGCCTGCATTTGTTTACTCCTGACAGAAGCGGTCACACAAAGGTAAACTCCCTTTTGTGGCCAAATGGGTCAATAACACTCATCTTCAATATGTGCAGAAATACTGGGTTCAGAAAACTGGAGCACAGACACTATTTTGTAAACTACAACACCACATTAATATTTTGGCAAACAGTATAGGTCATGCCATGGAGCTTTAATGAAATACAATTAAATGAATAATCTTGCCATTAACTTTGAACTTCTTGTCCTAACATATACATTTGACTATCACATTTTGAATAACATTGTAGTATAACTGTATGGATGCCTTGTTAAAAATATTGATAAAGAACATGAAGAATAATCAAGGAAACCTTGCAAATGAATGCAAAAACCACATGATAGAAATGCTACTTCTAGGGAGTACAACATTGACGACTGACATCCTTAAACTATGCATCTGGGCATCTCACCGGATGCCACAAATAGGTTATTTTCTTGTAGGCACCGCGGCAGCAGCCTCCGGCACCGCGGCAGCTGCCTCCTCTCCCGCGGCACCTGAGCGGTGCCACAGGAAGTGCCTGTACAAGCTGCCGGTGCCACAATTTGAGCTTGCTCTACTGCGAAATATTGTAGAAAGCCTTTCCCAGAAGAATTGTCATTTAGCCTATCCCCATTGATATAGGACGGACAAAACAATGGAAATACTGGTCAGTGTAGCAATACAACTCAACAGCACCACAAACTACATCCTCAATGAAAGGTCTTTGAGGCTACACCTCTCTTAAACAACATTGGCCTTGAGGTAAATCCTGACTGGGACCAGGCTCGTCCCAGTTTACACAGACACTTAGGTGAGACCTAATTTACGAAACAGTAAGCCTGGTTTACGAAGAAATAAGCCTGGCTTAACTTGGCCTGGCTTTGTGACACAAGCCTTTGTTCGTGTGCGTTTCCTGTAATTGTGTCTTCGCTGTCGCCTATTATTGGGAGGATTGTGTTACATTCTACCCATCATGTCACTGCTGAATAAAAGGGGAAACCTTCATCCCCTGCTTGAATGTTTGCCTCGTGTCTCGCCCTCTTTCGCTCTGTTCATCCTTTGAACCTGTTAAAGGTCACCTTCAAAGCATGCTTCACTGTTAAAGCACACATACACAGTCCTCTCTACCTGGGGCAGCACTGCCGTCTCCCACCCTCCGGACCCGTTAAATATTTAGCTCTGATTTCTGATTCTACTCTGCAGTCTGTGCATCAGTAAAAAGTCAACAAAATAGGGTTCCAATTGTTTTTGGTTTGTTTTAGATAGTATACTGGTTATTTACTGTTTGTCACATTGCTCAAAATTGCCACATTTTTTTAATTTTTATTTACATGCATTAAAATAAAAGCAGCAGTAAGTATGTATTTATGTATGTATTCTGGATATATTTATAAAAAATTGTCATATTTAATCAAACTGTTACTGCATCCCGATAGCGGTGCACAAGACAACAGATATCGTCTGCCTCTTTTTAGTGCTCCTGATGGCATTTGTAAGATTCCACCAGACCCAAAGGTGAACAAATTTATCAGAGCAGAGGAGTCTCACTCTGTCAATCACTGGTGGTGAGGAACCTGTTAATCTAGTGCTATTCCAAACTTCAAACTGGGGGGAAAGATGCAATTTATCAGGAATGAAGGTGAATATACCCATTAATGCCATGGTACACCAATCGATTCCTTTTCACCCAACCAAAATTTTTTTCTTTTGATTTTTCATTTCAAAACTCAAAAGCGACTTGCATCAGCAGCCGTGTTTCCGTTCAATTGTCAAGCAATCTGCGAGAAGTTGGCGCTGTAGGCTACAAATGAATGTAATCCACCAGTGAACCGAGTAGAAGAAAAATAACTAAACAGGTCACCTTGGCCATCTAGCCGACAGTAGAACAATGGAGAGAGGTCTCAGGACTTTGTGTGAATGTATTGTTCATGTTTCATGTTGTCCGGAGACAAAGACAATATAAATATATATCCACCGACAGCATCAACAGCCGATCAGTCACGTGAGTTAAATGTTGCCAACATCAGAACCTATTGGGGAAAGGCGCTTCCATATCTCAAGCGAGCATGAAAACTTTTTTTTTTCTTTTTTTTTTGCGATGCCGCTTTTCGAAAGCAACTACTTCAAAATGTGCATTAAAACACCTGAATGGTGTCGGGTGTCACAATCACATCACATGTGAACTATATATGTAGGCTTTCATATAAACAAATGAATACACAGTGTGAGCTCCGCCTTACGACACGAAAGGCTGTTTACCTGCCAGCATGCACACACATTAACAACCACACACTGGGTCGAAATCACAGGACCTCATTGACAAATAAGTTATCCAACATTAATTATGAATCCACCAATCAGCCCCACCGCTCCTTTTGAATTATTCAGCAGTGGCATACACTGTTTAATTGAGCCGGTCCAAACCTCAAAGAAGAGCAGTCAACCACTCTGGGGGGGTTTACCCGCCGCCAGTATAATGGACAACATGTTATCGTCGCCGCTGCGCGCATGCTTCAAACACAACTACAGTTTTCATTCACAGCCTCCCCAAACCCCACCTTACCCGCATGGCCACACTCAACACACCCCTCCAAAACAAGTTACACTCACTTAGCCATCAACATCCAGCCGGTTCTGCTGAGTGAAGCCAATGTGGAAGTGTCTTTAAGCTGCATTCTTGCTACAGACCAGCAGGGGGTGACTCCTCTGGTTGTATAGAAGTCTATGAGAAAATTAGTCTACTTCTCTTTTGATTTATTCCATCAGTAAACATTGTAAACATGAGTTTATGTCTCAATCTCTAGTTTCAAGTCTTCTTCAATACAGCATGACGTTCATTTAGTAAAATATGGTCAATTTAGAGTCAAACAGACCATAAAGCAGGGCATGCTTTAGGGCGGGGCTTACTATGATTGACAGGGACCAGAGCCGTATACGCTGTCTCTAAATCGCTCCTCCGCATTCCAAATATGGTAGCTTCTGTTCATTGGTTGGGAAAACAACATTGCGACGGCCATAATCCCAGATGGCGGCGGCGAAATCGACAAACTAGAGCAGTGGTCGCCAACCCATCGATCGCGATCTACCGGTCGATCTTGGAGACTTTCCCTGTCGCTCTCCAAAATAAACTTTAAAAAAATCACATTTAAAAGATTTAAAAAAAAACTTCTAAAGACCAAACGCCCCGCCAGCTCCTTATAAGGGCATGCAACTGAGCACACTCGATAGACTCCTCAAGCCACGCGAAAGCAACTCCAGACTGATTAAAGTCATGTCAAAGCGAACTGCGGTCAACTCAGCAGACACTGAAATGTCATTGCACCTCTATACTGACATTCACGGTAAACACATTCAAACGGCACAGATCGGGAGCGAGCGAGGGTTTTTGCGAAGTTAGCGGAAAGATCCACGTGACACAACATCCGGTTTTCAAAATAATATATCGACAAATCGTATGCTTGCATATATGGAAATGAGATTAAATTAATTATTATTAATTATATTCACATGTGACCTTCAACTAGTGAGTTAAAGAGAAAATGTGTATTTATTATTTGATTTGAGGGTTAATGGAAAGATAATTAATGTAATTATATGTGACTGATATGTATGTGTTCAGGACATTCCTGACCACATCCAAATAAATAAATAAATATCTTAACTTTACCAATTCAGATATTTTACAAGGTAAAAGTTTGTATCTTTCAAATAGATAATTTCTAACATTTTGCTAAAATTATGCTTAATTTCAAACAGTTGATAAATACAACATGTTAATATTGGTAGTTCATCCAGCCTGCTCATTGGAAATGTGTTTTTTTCTTGTTCATATGGTGTGTGGTTAACAAATAATTTCCTTTTTATGTTACACTGAAATTAAGTCATTTAGTGTGTTCTTGGTCACATCAAATTGAAAGCTGGACCAAAGTGTTTGCTTTCATTCAATTACAATTAGGCCAAATAAAAAGCCTCACGTTGTAAATATAGTCTGGACAGTCTTTTTTTCTCAACGCCTCAATGGGTAGATCTTTCCAGTCACCGAGGCAGAGGTCAGGGATCTTGGGCTTAAAAAGGTTGGTGACCACTGAACTAGAGGCTTCACCTCCACAAACTAACGGGTGACGTCACGATGACTATGTCCACTTCTTCTATACAGACTATGGCAACAACCAGCCAATAACCAGCTGTGCAATATAAAAGGCTGTTCTTCAATATTCTGATCTCTTAGTACTCTCTCTTGGGTAACAAGACGTTGGCACCACAGCCTTCAGCAGATAACCAGTGTTTTCGCTGCATCACTGATTCTGTGATATAAATTTCAAGACAGGCATCTACAATATGACACTTTCTGTGCACCAGAGGGGTGCATGAGCAGAAATAGCCAAAGAAGTTATTTTATGCTTTTCCCAAAAAAAATTCAGAGCTTTTGTCTATTTGCTGCCTTTATGAAGAGCCTTCATAACAGACAGCCGACATCAAACAGTTTGTGTTGAAAGTCTCTTTTTTTAAACCACACACACGCACAAAAACATGCAGAAACATAATGCAGACGGCCAGAAAATGGCAAACGTCTGAATTGTGAGAAAGGGTAACATTTGAGAAAGGGTCTAACAGTCAGTTGTGAATGCCATGTTTTAACACTTACACATTGCACAGATGACCAACTAATTGACTGATTAATTAAGAATGATGATGAAATATTATCATTTGTTGCAGCCCTAAAATACCCAGTGAAAGACGCTGAAAGAGCCCAATTTAAGTGAAAGTGACTCTCAGGTCAGGTCGGTATGTCAGAACTTTTCCCCTTGTGGTGTGAAGAAGCTCTTGCACAGCCACGGTAATAATCAGACCAACACTTTCTCCCTAGATCAGGGGTGTCAAACTCATTCTCACCCCGGGCCTCATCAGCATCATGGTCGCCCTCAAAGGGCCGGTTGTAACTGTAACACTATAAACACACATATTGTTAAATAACTGTCTTTGTATTTGATTATTGTTTATTCAAGTGTAAAAATATTGTACATGGATTTAAAAAAAATATATGTAAGCAAATTTTTCTGTTACTATACTATGACATAAATCCATTTAATGTAGGGTTAAGAAACCCACACTACTCTATCAAAGATCTAACTTAAAACAGAAGAAAATAACAAACACAAAGATTAAACGCACGTTATTATATTAACTTTGTTCAAAGCTTTTTTGTCACAGTTGAGAAGGACATAACTCTGGTCCAACAAATAATTGTGAGCAAATAAGAATATGCATGTGGTCTGCCCAGTGGTTCTCAAATGGTCTGGCTGTTGACCCACCATCCTCCCTGAATGACCCACCAAGATTCAATGCGAGGAACATTTTCAACTTCAAATTGATTTAATGAAAATATGGTGCAGTTTGAACCTGAGAAAGTACAGAATATCACAGTATGCCAAAAAAAAAAAGCTAGTTAGAAATATTCCCTTTTACACTCAATTAAAACCCCCAAAGTGCATCTTAAGGACACAAAGTAATACAACACACATAATCATTTTATAACTTCAGCCTTTTTAACAGACTCAGCAGTGCTTTCATGCACAAACATAAAAAAGAAAGTCGGGAATGAACTGAACTATCACAAATAGTCCGGCGTGTAAACTCAGTAAAGTGTGTTGTGAACGCAGGATTAAGGAGTGATGGCACTCTGCTGCATTAAAAATTCCCTTAAAAAAGCACAGGATGTTTTTTTTTTCATGCAAAGGCCCTTGACTCACTGAAAACGGGTCCGCGATGCACCGAAAACGGGTCCGCAACCGACTGAAAACGGGTCTGCGATGGTGATCATGCCTTTCATGCCTTTCAAGCCGTCGCGGGCCACATAAAATGACGTGGCGGGCCGGATTAGAAAGCCAATTAGACACGTTTCCACCACAGTAGGAGCAAGCTCAAATCGCGGCACCGGCACCTGCCGCTTACCTGCTGTGGCATCTCTGGACATGCCACGGCTGTACCGGCATATGCCGCGCCGGTACCGGCATATGCCGCGCCATATGCCGGCATATGCCGCGCCGGTACCGGCATGCCACGGCGGTACTGGCCGGCATATGCCGAGCCGGCTGTGGCATCTCTGGACATGCCACGGCGGTTCAGGACCTGCCGGGAGCCGCGAGCTGCCATGCCGTAGCAGTTGCCACTAGTTTTTAAATCGTGGTGCACCTCATAGAGCACTTGTGTCAGACCCGTTTTCAGTGAGTCACGGGTCTTTTAATTTGAAGGGAATTTTTAATGCAGCATAGTGCCGTACTCACACTCCTCAATACTGCGTTCACAACATGCTTTACTTGCGTGAGTTTACACGCCGGACTATTTGTGATAGTTCGCTTCATTCCCGACTTTTTAATTTATTTAATATTAGCTTAAGCAGTTCAGAACCACTGCCCCATAATAACGTGCGTATAATCGTTGTCTTTGTTATTTTCTTCTGTTTTAAGTTTGATCTTTCATAGGGTAATGTGGGTTTCTTAACCCTAAATTAAATGGATTAATGCCATAGAAACAGAACAATTTGCTTACATATATTTTTACATTTATATAAATCCATGTACAATATTTTTACACTTGAAGAGCTATTTCAAGGGTACAAAATAATACGAAGGGCTACTTGTTTGATACAAACAACAAAGTTGCACAGATCACCTTTTATTAATAATAATATATGTGAAGTGACTGTCTGATCACATATCAATGTTACTCATTCCTCACAATAATTATTAACAATAATTTCCACGACAATGATGGTAGGAAAAAAAAAGTGTTCTCACTTTGTTAGAAAAATGAAAATAAAGTTATATCCGTTCAAAAAATAACTAATATTTAGTTTTAATGACAACCACAAAGTGTGCAGGCTTTGTCACTGCAGTGTTTTTCAGGCTTTTGGATGAATATTTCCAGAGCCTCGATATGCAAAGTCAGAAACGTCATTTATGAAGCTCCGCAGGCTCTTTGTCTTGACCTGCAAATAGATGGATGTATGGATGGATGGATATATACTTTATTAATCCCCAAGGGGACATTTCTTGTCATAGTAGCGCCGTACAACTTTAAGATACAAATAAACACACAAGATAAAAGATGAATATATAAGGAAGCAACAGGGATGAAAGATATATACAAATAAAATAAAAGTAAAATATAGACGTGTATATATGTATATGTATATGTACATACATACATACATACATACATACATACATACATACATACATACATACATACACTGTAGCGGCGTTCCGTCGGCGTGTTTTTGTTAACCCGTTAAAGAGCTGCGACACATTGAGTCTTCTCACGCGAATGACAGCAGACCGTTCTTTTCCTTTTTCTTCGTTTTATTTTGTGCAGCAAAAAACACTAACATTATACACACAAACTAATAAACGATCATACGGACATGCGGTCATACGGTAAAAGAACTGTGTGCTCTCATGCCTAATGCAACTCTTGCTTACACCTGCTGCCATCATGACGTCATTATATCCCTTGGCTCGAGCGTCCATTGTTAATATAAACATCTTTCAATATATTTTATATGTAGTTCCTAAACTGCGAGCCTAATTCTGAAATATTAAATTATAAACACTCTTGAAATATTAATTAAACAAAAAACATACTTGTGTCTCTTACATACACAAAAGAATAGAATACAACTAACTGGAATTAAATATATTTACAGCCACAGAGTGTATTCGTTAATTACGCAAATTAAATGTAAACAATAGGTAGTGCAAAATGCAAAGTATAGTGATGAATTAATCCACAGAGGATCTAGCAAGTAAAGTCGTATTGCCATAGGCAGGAATGTTTTCCTGTAATGGTCCTTGTTGCAGCGGAGCGTGAGGAATCTCTTGGAGAAAGTGCTCCGCTGACCCTGCAGACAACTGTTAGGCTTTACAAGTGATCGCCGATCAATAACATATGGCCGTTTAGTTTGTTTAGTCAGTGGTTTGACATGCGCGCAATATTGAACATTGACTTCAGAAATGGTCAGAGTTCATATATACCGAATTTTTGTTCTGTTTTTAAATGCTATATTAAATATTGTCATTTTCAAATCTTTAATGGAAGCGTTTTTGATAAAAACTGTGATTTTTTTTTAAACTTTTACTTTACCTTGCGGGTGACTCACGTGGTCCCTGCGGGCCCGCAGGCACCGTGTTGGCTATCCCTGCCTTAATGTGTTGTCACATAGTATATATACCTTCCAGGACCTTAAGCAAGTTGCGGCAACACTCTCTCAAACACAGGCAGCTGCCTCAAAAACTAGTGGCACATGAGTGGCAACTCGTAAGTGCCCCGCCACCTGAGACGTGCCATCGGAAAAGGCAGCTCCCGGCAGCTCCCGGCAGCATGTCCAGAGATGCCACAGCCGGCGCGGCATATGCCGGTACCGGCGCGGCATATGCCGGTACCGGCGCGGCATATGCCGGTACAGCCATGGCATGTCCAGAGATGCCACAGCAGGTAAGCGGCAGGTGCCGGTGCCGCGATTTGAGCTTGCCCTCTCTCTTCCACCAACTGGTTTGGTTTTGACTACACAAAGCATCAGAGCATCAGCATCAGAAGTTGGCGCTCTAGGCTATACACATGGCTGTAATCCACCAGTAATAAGAGTAGAAGAAGAAGCAGAGGTTGCGAACCGGTCAACCTTGGCCATTGTGCGATAGAGAGAGGTGCGATAGAGAGGTGTTAGGGAATTAGTTTAAATATGAATTGTTCTTTCATGTCAGCTAGTATTGGCCGTGTTTCATGTTGTCTGGAGACGAAGACAATATAAATACAGTATATATCGAGGAAGACGATGCAGAAAAACGTTGCAGATCCAATCATGTTCTCCAGGTTACATATTCTTTTTTACATTTGGCCTTTAGTCTTTTAATTTATTATAAAAGAGCTAATGCTAGCTACGTAAATCTGTTGCTCTTTTAAAACATTATAAAAGACGAAGGCCAAATGTTAATAAGAACAGACTTTTTTGTGTCGCCTCCATAGCCTGTATATAAGAAGTGGATGTGGTCATTGTGACGTCACCTGTTGGTTTGTGGACTGATGTTTGTGGAACTGCTTCGAGTTCGGCAATTTCAATGTCGACATCTTGGATTACGGCTGTCACCATGTTAGTTTTTTTGCAGCCACGGTTACCATATGCGGAATGCGGAGGAGAAAGTAAGCCCACCCTAAAGCATACTTCGCTTCATGGTCTATTTGACTCTAAACTGTAGCATCATTTACTAGACTTTATAGACTTCCATACAATTGGACTTATATTTGCAACCGGAGGAGTCGCCCCCCTGCTGGTCAGTAGAGATAATGCAATTATTAAGACTTCCGCATTGGTTTCACTCGGCAAAACCGGATGTTGCGCCTCTTTACTCCACTTTTCTTCCGCTTCAAGATCTCTCCGGTTGAAGATCAAGCTGTTCCACTCAGCGCTTCCCCTGCAGGCCTTCCGTTATGTGGACCGGATATGCAGCGCTTTTTCTGTTGCAGTTGTTTTTCTGTGTTTGTGTGTTTTTGACTTAGCCTCTTTCTGCATTTACAGCATATTTGTTCTTCATGCATTTGTTTTCGTTGTTCTATTTTTGGGGGATTTTCCTCTCTTTTTTTTTAATTGCCATTGCTTCGGAAGCTGCAGCACTTTTCTTCTAATCGAGGCGTTTTGAGCTGTTTTAGGTCATTCGTCCTTGTCGGCCACCGTACTCAAATCAATTGGAGGACATTGATTTGAGTCTCCTCATATGGTATGATCCACCTTAAAGCCAAACGGCTGGTGCACTGCGCCCTGTCAGGCCTGATCACACACTGTGTGGGTGAGTGTTGTGGCTGAAAGATGGTAAGGGACTTGTGTGGCTCGGAGAGCGGACATAACATTTATGAAACTAGGAGGGAACTCATTAAACTTTCATAGAGAGAAAACGGGCTCATCAGTTTCTTTGCGTGCATGAGCTGCACGGACAGCTGATGGAGGACTATTGCTTTTTCCACCACCCATCACCCAGCCCTGCTCCACACAGGACCACTTCTGCACAGAGTCTCTGTACATTGTTCTGTTTTCATTTAAAGGAACTTTCAGTAAACACAGCTGCTTTGTTCAAAAAGCCTAGTCATCGTGATGTCACCTATTGGTTTGTGGACTGTCGTTTTGATGCCACGAGATCGCCGTCGCCATCTTGGATTACTACGGCCGTCGCCATGTTATTTTTTTTGTAGTCAATGATCAGAAGTCACCATATTTGGATTGCGGAGGAGTGACGTATAAAACGCTGTTTACGTCTCTGGTAGAGGGAGGTCGTTACCTGTCAATCACAGTAAGCCCTGCAGTAAGCCTCGCCCAAAAGCATAGTCTGCATTATGGTCTGTTTGACTCGAAATTACCATAATTTACTAAATGAACATCATGTTGTATTGAAGAAGACTTAAAACTAGAGATTGAGACGATAAACTCATGTTTGCAATGTTTACTGAGGGAATAAATCAAGAGAGAAGTAGTCATTTTCTCATAGACTTCTATACAACCGGAGGAGTCGCCCCCTGATGGCCAGTAGAGAGAATGCACATTTTAAGACACATTTTAAGATTGGCTTCACCCAGCAAAACCGGAGGTTGTCGCTTGGTCTCACCACAGAACAGTCAGATGTGTTGGTATGCAAAAAGCCTATTGAAAATCAGGCTTGTGAGCATGCGCTAGGATTTAAAAAAAAAAGAAAAAAAAATTAAATATATATCCCAGTGCACTTTCAGAAAAAGATAAAAAAACGTGTCATGTCTTTGTCACGTAGGGATACGGTTATTATGTACTGCACAGTATATTGTTTCTATTTTCACTACAAAAGATTACAAAACTGAATAAAAGACACATGATCCAAAAACACAGAGTTTTAGACATGAACCTGCAGAGTTTTATTTCTGACAAATTCCTTTTCTTTGTATCACAGTATGGAGAGGCAAACCACAGTTCATACCATACTCCCCCGACACACTAACTGGTAATACGAGCAGACTTAAATGGATCGATACTCAGCCGGAGTATCCGCTCTATTTTCCATGTTTCACGTTCTCCTTTCCTCAGCATGTACTGCTTTTATCTTATTTCAAATAACAGCTGATTTCATACTATTCCTTTACTGGGTCAGAAGTGTGCGTTAATAAAAACGTGTATTTGCTCCACAGGCCGGTCAGCATGTCCTTACATGGGGAACTGAGCTCCCTTGATGAATTTAGGACAGTGCTGAAGTGGCAGAATGGGTACAGTACGTTTCTTTCTAACAAAAACAAGCTCTGCATTGCTGCGAACTCTCTGAGCCGATCCTTACCCTCACATGTCACATATCCATGTATCAAGGTTATGTAAATATGTTTGTTAAAAATTACTATTGGCTGGTCCATCTTCTTCTTTTTTTTTACTCCTAAATATCATTGTTACGCCTCAACAATCCAGTGTTGGCAGGACCACAGCATGTTATGACGCTTGCTGTCAGGAGAAAAGGAGGAAGTAGCTTGAAGTCATACAGCCTTAAGGGGAGACATGACAGGTGAATAGTGTACAAATAAATTAACTATAGATATCACCAGGAAGCGTACATGTAAGAAAATCGGTTATTACACGTTTTCTGAAATGTCATGTTAAAATATGCAAATTAGGCACTGTCTAATGCTAAATTATTGGTGAATTTAGGAGACATCTATTGGTGCAAAGAGACAAAGTAGTAAATGGAAGTTTTTGGAGGTTTTTGCCGGCAGTGTCTCGTCTGAAAGCTTTGCAGAGAGGAGGTCTGGGTGGACGCATCGGTCGACCAAGCATGTGACACTAACGTGGGAGACCACAGTTCGCTTCCTGGTTCCCAACCACAACTACTAGTTCTTCTTCTAGTCCGAACCACAACTGTTCCCTAAAGAAGTCAGTGTTCATTCAAACCACACCACCATCTTACCCCAACTATATAGTGTGTGTGTCTAAACCTAACCAAACCGTAACCATGGCGGTGACTGATCACAAACTAATATTTGTTGTAGTCGTGTTTTTAACCGTTTTGCAGGCCACTAAGCCCTGATGTCCTCCTGCTGAGGAGCATCAGATCAGAATAGTTTGTTTCAGGCAATCACAAATAACTTGTTTTATCTTTTAGTTTAAGGTTGAAGGTTTCACTTCATGTGGTGAAATCAAGTTGAATTAATCCGCTAAAATGTTAAAAGTCTGCTGATCATTCAAAGTTATTTGATGTGTTAGTGGCCCTGCAGTGGCTCTCCTGTTGGAATGCTCTGCTCGGTCCGACCTCCCTCTACCAGAAACATTTCTCTGTCACACAGATTAAATGAACACAGACACACGGTGGCGGCCATGCTGTTTGCTTTGTGCTGAGACATCAGCAGGCACCAGTAACCATGTATTGATCTGCATTCAAAGTGCACTTAGCAGGGAGTGCTGAAGGATCAGAGGGGATGGGGGTCGGGTCTGGAAGGTAGGGATGGAATAGGAGGAGAGGAGAGGAGGCAGGAGAGAAGAGGAAGGCAGGAGAGGGAGGAGGAAGAAGAGGGAAACCAAAAGCCTGGAAATAAACGTACGTACATTGCTATTAGAGACCCAGCAATTTTTTATATAAAAACACACGTTTGTCTCTAAAGGGACGCAGCGGAGTTCAACATTATCGGCAGGAGACTGACAGTTATTGGTAAAGCCACTGGGGACGCAGCGAGACGCTTGGGCTAATTAAAAAAAATAGGCTGCATGGGTTTCTCATGTACCATATGAACTACTGATCATCAAGATACCGTTATCACAGTATCACTAAAGAGCCAGTACTTTATTCAAATCTAAAAATATCAACGATATATATAGACTAAGACAATGTTGCAGTATACCTGCAGTGCATTCATATTTGAGTGGACATGTATGATATGATCAACAGCGACAGCAAGTGCAGCAATGTACCAGAGCAGCAGAGGTGGGGACTTTAGAGGAGTTAATGTGCAGTCAGACTGATATTGACAGACCAATCATGAGGCATTTTCAAGCAGATGGAGAAGACAGCATTGAAGCTATAGTTCTACAACTACAGCATATACTGTAGATCAATGGCAGAGCCGATGACATGGAGCCAGTGAACATTGGAACCCAAACGGACTCTGGACTTTTTACAACTCCAAACTCCCTTACGTACCAAGTGACAGGGAAAGACTGAAACATCTGAAACAGGTACCTTCTAAAAGTGATTGTCCTGGTAACGCCGGTATCCCTAGCCTTCCACGTCATTACCATGTGACACTGATGAATGAGTTTGCTTTGTGTGGTTCAGTGATGAGGACGATCTTAATAATAGTTTTCCTCTGCGCTGCCACACTGCATTGTGCCGTCTTGTGGAATGAGAGTTGCTACGTCTCTGCCAATACCATTTGACTCTGATGAAGACGCAGTGCACGTCTGAACGTTAGTCACTTGCGCCTAATGAAGTATTAAATGAAGCACAGTGCTCCGCTGCCTTTCCCTGGCTTCACTGCCTGAGAAGTGGCCCTCACACTCTTCCCGTCCTCTGAGCGCTGCTCCTCCATTACAGCGGCACCTTACCATCACTACCACTCCATCCAAAAATCCCCAGACTGAGCCTTTGGCACTGACAGAAATACAGTAGCTCCGTCCCTACTGCATCAAATGTTAACATTACTATCTGCTTTGTTCTGCTTTGGGTTCTGAATCTTTTACTGGGGGACTTTAGGCTACAAGAGACTTAAAGCTCAACATAAAGGGAATTAGTTATATTGTGATCAGGCGGCAACCTCCGGTTCTGCAGAGTGAAGCCGATGTGGAAGTGTGTAAAAAACTTGCAGACTACGAAGTCTGGTTGTATAGAAGAGAAAATGACTCTACTTCTCTCTTGATTTATTCCCTCAGTAAACATTGTAAACATGAGTTTATGGTCTCATTCTCTAGTTTCAAGTCTTCAATACAGCATGATGTTCATTTAGTAAATTATGGTCCATTTAGAATCAAACAGACCATAAAGCAGAGTATGCTTTAGGGCGGGCTTACTGTGACTGACAGGTCACTGCCGCTCCCAGAGCCGTATACTGCATTCCAAATATGGTAAGATCTGTTCATCGGTTGCAAAAGAACCAACATGGCAACAGTCGTATTCCAAGATGGCGACGACGAAATCGACAAACCAATGGGCGACGTCACGATGACTACTTCTTATATACAGTATGATTGTGATAATTGTTGATATTGACTGATATGAAAAGACAATCGTTGTAAAATGTCTGACAAATAAAAAAATTATACCTTATCATACCTTTGGCTATGTCCAGAGTTTACTATTTTACACAAAATGAAGATGAACTAACATATGAAAAAATGCTGTCAACAACTTATATATTATTATATAATATGATATAATACAATCATTAAATGCAACTGAAAAAGATATTTAAGAGGTGGCTTGATATTAGAATATACTGCTTCATTTGTCATTTTAATTTCTCTACAGCTACCAAAACATATACAGCTCATCCGGTGTGTTATTGCAGATTTAGATCACTGTAACTAGTTAATAATTACCAACCCCAGGTGGACATCAATATCACCCAATTTGGAGTTATTGATTGTGAAGGCATATCTATTTAACTCAATTTCATGCACTATTGAATGTTTTTGTACCGCCTGGGACCGAAACACATAATCATTGCTGGGTCTAATGATTGCTTTCTTAACGTGACCCCAAAATGTCAGTGAGGGTAATCGGTGTTAACTGGCTGTTAGAGCCCAGACCATTCAGCATCACGTTCGATCCACTGGCCGACGAGTTACTGCATCTCTACAGAACTAATGCATTTTTTATTAATGTTATATGTGTACTACAACACAAGGCTACAACATGCTGAAATGATGACAGGTGGCCTGTTGAGCAGTAACCACAAAGCACTACTACAGTAGTTCTGTCCTCACCTCAAAGTCATGGATGAAAAACTGGATATCTTTCTCCAAATATCTCCATGTTCTTCTGTTTATCTGAGTCTGGGTCCTGAAGGCAGAAGACTAAACATCCTCCAAGGCCACATTAACTAGGGGGGAAGCCAAGAAGCTCCAAGGCTAGACATAAACCCTCCAGTCTGTTCTGGGTACACCTCTCCCAGTTAGACATGCCCAGATGGAACCAAACTATATATCCACAACAATATTCCGTTTACTGTCCTAGAAGGGCAGAAAATATACAGTACACATCTGGACCCAATCAGAGGGTTATTTTTTAAATGTGCTAAATTCAGAGCATTTAATATAGAGATGCACCAATACCGATTTTGAATATCGATCTGATACCAACTTAAATAAAAATGCAATACAACTACATGTATGTGTTTTAGTTGTTACATTTTGTTTTACAAAATTAAGAAAGCAGTGTTTTAGTCCGGCCTGATGTTGCCTCACACATCCAGTGGCTTCAGATCGGCACTCGGTATCAACCCATCGTACCTAGAGCCCAGGTATCATATCGGTATCGGTAACTGAAATAAGCGGATTGGTGCAACCTTATTAATATAGCAGCAAACAACTATTTGCGATGTGAAGACATACTGTATGTGAGGGCAAATAGTTAGCTAGCCACTACCCCACAAAAGGCCTCTGCTAATGGCCTCTGCTCTGTACTGTGGTAATACAGGTTAGGACACTGTTATCTCTCTCAGCAGCACTGTGGATAGTATTGCTACACTCGCTTACTGTTGCGATAATTTTTTTAAACGATAGTGGATCAATATATTCGTAACTATACATTGAAAATAAATCCCTGTGTGGGTCAAACAGCCTCCTTCTCCACCTATTGCTTTCTAAGCTAAGGCCAGTGACCTCCCAGGCGGTCACATGATCCAGCCAATATCACAACATGGCGACTTACAAGCAAGCGGCCGTATACTGTAGAGTGCATGTAGATGTGATCCCGGCTCCTTCCTGCCGACACGTGATGGATGTAGCAGTGTAATGCACTTTATTTAATATGATGTATGACGTCTACGTGTAAATTAAGAGTCGTCAGTGACACAATAAGAAAAGAATACAGTATGTATTTTATTTTCAAATGAAGTTGTGGCAAAAGCATGTTAGTCAAAAATGGTTCAGTGACGGACTGAGAATGAAATATGGACTTTATTTTCATTTAATTTTAATGGCAAATGCATTTCAGTTCAGCGAGTTCTCTGCTGAGTGACTGTGTGCAATACAAATACCTTCTGAAGTAGTTTTGATGCAATTTGTCCGCTGAGTTATCATATCGTAATATATTGTATTGTGACATGTGTATCGCGATACGTAATGTATTGTGCAGTGCTTGCCAATACATATCCCTAACTGAAAGCTGCATTAATCAGATCTTTTTTTTCTCAGGGGGAGGGAACGACAACTGGCACACATTTGACATATTTCCGCATGAGTATTACCAAATAATCACAACATTATCGTTCGTTAAGAGTTGTGCTTGTGTCCACTTGATGAATGCATGTACAATGTTCAGTCTTTGTTAGCCAGTAAGTCTAACTTCTGCTGCCAATGGGCAGGTTGTATACAGTGGGTTCAATGGAGCCTTCTCACTAAAAAACCCAGCCAGCCATTGTCAGTCACCAGGTTGATGAGAGCAGTGAGACTGAACCAAAACAATGACCTGAAAGACGCTAAAAAAAATCTCTGTGGAGCGGAGAGGCACTGCAGAGTGGATGATGATTCTCTGTGGGTTCGTCACTCCACAGTTATTTGACCTAATATGAACGTGAGAAGGTGCATTTTAAAATGCTTTAAAATGCAGTCCGGAGGTTTGTTAAAGCATCCGTGGGGCACCCCTCATTCCAACATGTCCTTCCAGTGGAATTAGTTTTAAAAGGATCAAGCATCTGAAAAGCATTGCAGCAATCTTCGTTTATTTGTCATGATACTGACGATGGAAACTGCACTGGCAACAATGGAACCATCTCAGCCCTGACAGGAAGAAAAGGCTACTGATTAGACTTTCATTTCAAAATGATAGGTTACCTTACATCCATTAAGATGTATTATTTTATTTTTGCAAAAAAAATAAATAAGAAAAACAAGATACTCAGGTGCATTGAATACATGTTTCTCCCATGTCCAATATAAGCTTTTACTTCATTATAAGAGAAACATTACATATGCACACACGCGCGCGCGCACGCACAGACGCAGGGTGCTGTGGCATTGCCTCCGCGTAGAAGCTAATTGAAGAGAAGTGAAGCAGATGCAGCAGCAGCAGACTTCACGCTGCCAGTCTGCACCGCACTGCGCCCGCATCCACCAACACACAGCCCGCATGCTGCTCAACTCCTCTCGGAGGCAATAATGACAGCGACAACAACAACACAAAAACACATTTTCCTCCATCTCGCTTGTCCTGCGGTGTCTTTCTCACTGTCAGTCATTCCAGTGTTTTTCACACCACTCCTAACGCCTGAAGTCCTCTGTCAGCATGATGCGGACTCACTGACCAATCACTAGTACCTCGAGGAGCTGTCATCCTTAATGCGGTAAACTCACTGCCCAAACCACACACACACACGCGCGCGCGCACACACACACACACACACACACACACACACACACACACACACACACACACACACACACACACACACACACACACACACACAGCCGAGCAGAAAGACGCAGTGACAGCGATCACCGCGCCGGCCCCTCAGAGCAACATTGTAACGACTTACAGTTCGCAGGAACTGGATTTCATCCTCGGCTTCTCCTCCCTCGGCCATGGTTAGCTTTTCACACGGAGACGCTCGTGGCTGTATCTGCGTGTGGACTACGGGCTGGCTGGGGTGTGCGCGCGCGAGGCGGTGTATGCGTGTTTTGAGACGGCAAAAGCCAACGCGCAGTGGAAGCCGCCTCTCATTGGCTGGCGCGCGCTCACCGAGGGAGGAGCCGCACAGGTGTGAGCGCGTGTGAGTGTGTGCGCGAGCAGTTTGCCAGCTCTCTCCATCTCTCTCTCTCTCTCTCTCTCTCTCTCTCTCTCTCTCTCTCTCTCTCTCTCTCTCTCTCACTAACTTGCTCTCTTTCGGCCGGTTATGTATGGAAGCTAATTCCTGACATGTACGTTTACAAGTAAATTAAACCATTTGTAATGAGCCGGCCACCTTAATATATTCAGTTACTCTACAATACATGTGAGACGTAGCAAGATAAGCTAGCAACATGGCAAAAGGAGTTCAACTAAGTTACATTAAAGCGTTTTATTTATTTACTTATTTTGCATTTGACCAACTACAATCTAAGTCAGTGCTATTAATACAATATATTAGTACAATATTTATAAAGACAAAATATATAATACTATATGGATATGTTAAAGCCAAATATAAATGATAATTGATTATATAATATAAATTATAACTTCTATGGTACAATCATGAACTTTGATAGAATAGCAATGTCCACCTGCCTTGCACCAATGTACAACCAGTGTACTACACTGTAGCACACTATGTCTATGGCCGTGGCCTTTCCATCAAATAAACACAAACTTGCGTTGCATGTCTGTCTTACTGCAGCAGAGTCATCAGTCGGAGGTCTGGCATGTCGGTCATACCGAAGGGCTTCTGTCGACGACACGTGTCAAAGCTCCACTGAGCCTGAGCTTCAGAAATGCCCGGGGATGTATAGCTTATATGGATGCTACCTCGCTGCTTGATCCATAGAGAAGTTATATATTAAACTGTTGAATATTTTACATGGCATTTATTTCCCAACATAAAAGGTCTAAAAGGTACTGTAAAGTATTCTTAAAATCCCGGGTGGTCATGGGAAGTGAAAGTCCAGAATGCAATGAGTTATAATTAATAAATATTTAATAGAAGGTTGAAAACAGCTCATGCATTCTCAATTGAGGCCCTCTCTTTCTCACAGATTCACAGTCTGTTCCCCAGTTACCTGCCGCCTCCATGGTCCAAGAGAAGTCCCCTCCAGTCTCACGCGTGTTAGTTTATATCAGACATTCCTAGAGCTTAAGGCCCTTTCATTGGTTTAGTTCTACTATAACACCTTGGCTAACATGCTTTGCTCATTGGGCCCGCAGCTTCAGGGACGGAGCTATTCTTCTTCTTCCTGTACTTCAGAAAGGTTGCATCTCAAAAGTCAATGTAGGGCGGCTGTAGCTCAGGGGGATGAGTGGTCGTCCCACAACCACAAGGTAGCCGGTTCGATCCCCAGTCCCCCCATAGCTCACACGTCGAAGTGTCCCTGAGCAAGACACTTAACCCCGTTGCTGTGTCTATGGTGTATACAGCAAAAATGTAAGTCGCTTTGGATAAAACCGTCAGCTAAATGTAATGTTCAGCTCTGCCACCTCAGGCGAACAAGAGAACTACAATTCCTTAAAGTGACAGTTCACCAGCAACATGCAACTTTGTCTAACATACATTAATCATTATACAGTAATGAAAACAGTGACCTTTATATGCATACAACTACAAATTCCTTCATAATAATATCCCTTATTAATTATCATATTTCTTGTGCACTGTAATGTACACAAACAATTTATTTCTTACATGTGCAAGTTTAAATTCTAAACTCTAAAAACACTACAGTACCCAATACGAAATTCAGAGAATTGTCTCCACGCGGCTCAACATGGCGACTGCTGAGCCGGGAGCTCGCACTAACATTGCAAACAAAAGACCCTTTTACAGGTTAGAGACAACGATGACGTATGTGAACGCACGCAGTTTGGCTACAGAAGTACGTCAGAGTGCAACAGCTTGTTACTCTCTGAAGGACATGAACCACCAAAGATCACCAATGCAACCAAAACAGATGGACTCCCAGATCCATGTGCTCTTAGTGAGTGGGTAGAATACATAGCATATTTAGTGGGCAGTTATAGTATATACACATGGATACATGTATTTAGTGGAGGAAACTAACCTTTAGACAATACGAGCACACAACTCACTGGATGCTTCCAATTCCGTCATCTGTGGTCTTTAATACAGAAGGTCAAATACTACGACCTGAACTCTGAGTTTGATTGAGTTTAAAAGTGGGCGTCAAAAACAAAAGCATTTAATCATTACAGTGGTAGTCAACATGTGAAATAAAAAGCAGCCAAAGTGTAATAAAAATGTAGTATTTTGTTACTTATATTCAGTAGAATGATTAATAATTCTCATTACTAAATTTGAATTAAATATTCATAGAAAAATAAAATAGCATCTCATAACTTCTATTCAAGAAATACTTCTTTTTTTTTTTACTATTAAACACATGTTCTAACAATTCAGTTTATTTCCATAAAGTTGGGGGACTGACAAGAACCATAAAATGGTAGAAGGTAAATATGCTTTAGTTGTTATGGGTCAACCTAAAAAAATGCAGTGTCCTACACTTCCCATGATGCAACCAACAGCTGTTTGTATGCCCTTCCCGTCTGAAGTAGTAGTTATCCTTTACTAATCCTTGGGGAAATTGTTCTCTGCATTTTACCCATCCTTAGTAATTAAGGAGCAGTGTGCTGCCGTGAGGCGCCCAGGGAACAACTGGGGGTTCAGTGTCTTGCTCAAGGACAGCTCAACATGCAAACTATGGGGAGACTGGGTCTGGTAAATGCCCACATCTTTCAAACTCAATGCACCCGATTTAGAATTTTCCAGACTTGACAGAGCTCCTCCAGAGCCACAGAAGACATCACACGACAGTTTGATGCCCCACATCACATCAACATCTTTTTTCTTTAAGGGGGACTGGACATAAACTCGGAGAGAGAAACAGAAACTGTGTTGAAATGATTTATTGAAAAAGAAAAACATTATTAAATTGCTCATGTTTTACAGGGTTTGCAGTGCCACCATTATTTATTCACAACCTTTTTTTTCCAATATAAGAAACAAAGTTTCATACAGACTGAGATCAACATGCAGCACATCAGGGCTTTTAAGACATGTGAAATGAATGTGGCCAGCATCTTACAGAAACCCAATTTGAATAGAGTGGATGGGTTGTTTAGTATACACAATACAACAATTACAATACCTGGTCAAATGTAAACAATGCGTGGAAGTTGACAAAAACTTGCATCCTGCTTGATAAAACATAAAGAAATAATTCATATTTATCAATAAATTTGGCATACTTTACAGATCCCTGCATCACTTCTACAATCCCCCCAGAAATTACAAAATGAATAGTCATTAACATAAATGCCAATAAAACAGTGAAACCTCAGATTCAAACACTGAACTAATCTGTTGTTGAAATTACACGGGATACTGTATCAGCGAGAAACAAGATGGTGAGAGACTGAATTCATTGAGTGTTGTCTCGATAAGGATTGATACAATTACCCACAGAATTAAGTAATACACATTAGTCTAAAATCTGTATTACTTTTAATGATTGAGCCTTTGACAAATTAATTTCTAATGCCTTTACCAATTTAGAATGGACTGAACTTGAAAAAAAAAAAATTCTTGAACGCTAGTCAGCTCTGCCGTGTGGATTGAGCCACTTCACATTAAGAGTTTCAGCCAGTATAACTGAAGTGGAAAAAGAGCTACAAAATGGGACATAATACTGTAGAAAGACAATTGTCAGTGAAATAGCAGCATCGAAAGGAGGGGGAAATAATTTTGCTAATCAAATCATTCTTAGTCTTATTATTACCACCAATAGAATATTTAACTTAATCAAGTTATTAGCATATTTTAAATTGCACCATTAAAAAAAGTAATCAACATTAATAAACCACTGAAAATCTGTTAACTATTACAGTAGTAGTAGTAGTAGTAGTAGTAGTACTACAGTACACAATTGTTCAAACCTTTACACAAGAACAATAAAATAATGTGTTGACTGTATGGTTGTAGTGTTATTAATGTGCTTTTATACATATTGGACTTGGTTGAGTGCAAAGGAACTAGTCGGTACCACCAAATATACAACTAACTGTACAGACGGCAAAACCAGAACAACAGGTGCAGACTGATTGGGCTCCAGGCAGATGGATAAACTGTTAGCTTGAGAAGTGTTCATAGGTAGGTTTTGTTCCCACTTTGGCTGAGCTAGGCTAGCAGTTTCCCTCTATTTCCAATCTTTATGCTAAGCTAACCACGTCCGGACTGAAGCTCCAAAGACATGAGATCAATGTCAGTCTTTTCATTTTACTCTCGTAGAAAAAGCAAATCAGCACATTTTCTAAAATGTTGTCCGTTTCTTAAAGATGACCTAACCCATAAACACTGACGTATTGTCCCTTTTAAAATGTTTCATAAATCGGCATATCTGAGCATCAGTAAGCATGTCAACACAGGGAAGAGTGCTAAAACAATAATGATCTCTACATTGAGCAAAAATAATAGCGACCGACGATTTAGCTGTATCGAAGAAGAACCGCTAAAGACACACGCGAGTGTGATGTAACACCAACAGGTCATTTCACTCTATTTGTAGACCTAAAAGAATCCCTCCGTTAATAAACACTTCATGCATTTAGGAGATCCTTTCATCATTGCACACAATGTAAGCACGTGCATAGTAAGTAGTAGGTTTGTAATAACCTTTTGGCACAGAGGACTGAAAGTAAAACAGTTTACTGCCACTTGTAAGCAGCGGCGGTAAGAACCTGTGTGGGCTACAGTGGATTGGTCGGACTGTCAACCTGATTCTGTGTTGGTCCACTTTACTGCTGGAGTGGTCACACGCTACGCCTCGCTGTCGTAGCCCAGGATGGGAGCCAGCCACCTCTCCGCCTCATCCATACACATCCCTTTCCTCACGGCGTAGTCCTCCACCTGAAGACAAGAGCAGAAAGAATACAAGTTGGGCTGGGTTTTGTGTCACAAATCCTCTGTTACAAATCCTCCTCCAAAGTATTTGCTAGGACTTAAAGTGAAATCCGAGTTTGAATCCTTCCTCTTATTTTTTTGAGATTAGTCTCTATAGTGTCTTCCAATTTTTTCCAGTGGCAACTCTTGGTATTAAAGCGGCCCAAAAAGCATTTTTCCCCCAAAGACCACCATAATGGTGCTTTTTGGGCCGCTGTGAAACAGACGCTGTGAAAACTGTCGATAGGACACCTCGAACAGTTTGTACTGGTTTGTGGACTACGGTTCAGATGCCTCGAGTTCGGCATTTTGGCCTTCACCATCTTGTTTTTTTGCAACCAGAAGTCACACAAAAGGGTGGAGCTAAATCCAACCAAACACACAAGGCATTTAACTTTCATGAACTGAAAATACCCTGTGAAAGGGTGACAGTTCTAAGGCGAAAACACAGACAAAGCCCCGCCTTAAAGCATCCCCTGCTTTATGGTCTGTTTGATTCTAAATGAACATACTTTACTAAATGAACATCATGCTGTGTTGAAGAAGACTTGAAACTAGAGATTGAGACAAACTCATGTTTACTGAGGGAATAAATCGAGAGAAGTAGAGTCATTTTCTCATAGACTTCTTTACAACCGGAGTCGCCCCCTGATGGTCTGTAGAGAGAATGCAAGATTAAGGCACTTGCGCATCAGCTTCACTTTTCAGACCCGAAGGCTGCCGTCTGGTTGTATACTATTCATTTGTAAGGTGAGGTTGTTATCCTATCATAATATAATAATTGTATGTACAGTACCATAGTCATTGTATTGGTACAATACTAATGTTACACTTAAATCAGAATCTTGTCATCCAGGCATGCATTTGATTCCTTTTAAAAACGGTCTGTGAGTCTTGTCCAGAGTTCTCTAAATAAAGACGAAGAGATTTGTAATCCAGTTCCAACTTGCTCAATGTCAGCCGAGGACTCACAAAACACCAACATCTAGAGTGCACAACGTGATGGTATAGTATTTGGGAGCTAGTTACGGCACTAGCAGGATATCTCATTATCAGTGGCAACCTTTTCTCAAGTTATTTTCTTTAGCAGTTACAAGATGTGCTTAGACGAACCTGCTCCTTGGTGATCTTTCCCACAGCGAAGTACGAGGCCTTGGGGTTGGAGAAGTAAAGTCCAGACACCGAGGCAGCGGGCATCATGGCCAGCGAGTCTGTCAGGCAAATACCTACACACACACACACACACACACACACACACACACACACACACACACACACACACATCAAACATGTTTGGATTTTCTATCAGAAATATATAGATAAGTAAAACATGTAAATCCGAATATAGATAATATCATAAATTGTATTAAATACACAATTACTAAATATACAATTATCTAATAGAAATATGGATAATTGTGAAGTAAACAAAGCAATTAGGAATGGTTAGAAATAATTGTAAAATAAACAAAGCAATTGGGAAATGGGGCGGAGCTTGTAGACCGGAAATAACCACGGGGCGCATTTAAGTGGGTGATAAACAAACGGCGCGAGAATAGAGTAGAGGACGCAGCAGACGATCTGCGGCAACAGCAACTGGGCATCTACAAGTCCAGAGAGGCAGCCGGTAAGAGAGTCAACTCTAAACGTTGACGGACTGTTTTGACTTTCACTGCCGGCACTACCAGTGAGGGAGTGCGAGCGTCAGAGACGTCACGGGGCTCCGCAACGCACTCACGTGTGGCAGGGGTGAATTGTTTGTGGACAAATATCATTGGGGTTAAAGGATTGAGTTAGTCTATGGTTGATTGTCCAGTGTCTTGTTATATTGTTTGCCATTTATATGTTAGTGGAAGCACAGCTGGGGATCTGTAGGTGGTGAATGTAGGTTGTGTGCTTATGCAGAATACACAGGTGCAAATTGAAAAGAGTGCTTTTGCTGGCATAGTGAAATGTGGGTTTTTCAGTTTTCTCTGTAAAGGTTTTTCACCTCTCTCGTTTGCTATATGGAGCGAATGGAAATTACTGAAATGGCTTTGATCTAAACTCCAAAATAAAAAGGAGAAAGAAAAAAGGAAAAGTTGTTGTCATTTTGAGTGGAATCCAGTAAGAATCTGTGGTAGATGCACCATTCCCTTTCAAGTGGGGAAATGCACTAGGTCAAAAGATGGGAAACTTGACACACACACACACACACACACACACACACACACACACACACACACACACACACACACACACACACACACACACACACACACACACACACACACACACACACACACTCTAAGGCTTAATACATATACAGTTACAATTAAATGATTTAGGTTGAGGTACATAAGTTAAAAAGGTTTTCCATATGAGTAGACAGCAATCCTGTATGATTCTAGCTGGTTAAGACACAGACTCCATACAATACTTATTTTTCCCTTTTGGGTACTGAATTGTACCTCAGAGATGACGCTGATTCAGAATCAGAAACCGTTTATTGCCAGGAATGTTTACACAAACGAGGAATTTTTCTTGGTGGAAGGTGCATACATTAGACATGAGACGTTAGACGAGACAAACAACGACAACAGTGCAATGGGTAATTAAAATAATTGCTCAGACAAACAGATACGTTAATGTAAGTGTATGTTAAAGTGACGTGTGTTTAAGTTAAAAAGTGTATGTTAAGTGGCATGAGTGTTTAAATATGAAGTGTGCAGAGGAGTGACCGGTAAGAAGAAAGACAATAAAAATAAAAATAAAAATAGAGCAGAGCGTATGCTGAAGCAGACAAAAAAAATAAAACATTTTAAAGCGGTATTGATTCTTTTTGCAAATTGTTTTTCCGGTCGTGGGTGCAGAACAAGCTCTCAACGCATGAACGTACCATCACCTCCTCCACTTGTTGGGTTGAATAGGTTAGCAAACAGTTGCTGATTTACATATTCAGCAGCAACACAAGCATTCGTTGGGTTTGTGCCCACCTGATGAATCTAAGTCCAATACTCGTTTTAGCTCTGTTGTCCATGGAAAACAGCTGCCTGCTGCAGCTGGAAACCAGGTTTACACTGTAAAACCAAACCTGTGATTCTCGGCACGAGATGGACGGCATAGCGCTGTAACACATAATTTTTAGATAACTAGCCAAACAAACTAGGTTGATTTTCATGGCACACTTGATTCACTCAACCCCATTGGCAGTGAAGGAAAATTGTTATCCGGATTCCAAAATAAAGAAATAAAAAAATTAAATCTGAAAGATTTAATATTTACGTCCAGACCGAGTGGGTTCGTCCCCAAGAGACACCCTTTTCACATTTGATCCCTCGCTAATGTAAAAATAAATAAATAAATAACGTCATCATTGTGTATAATGTGGCCTTAAAATTAGCGTTAGTGTTCTACCTCATAAAGACCTATCTGGCGTTTTGTCATCAGTCTGTGCAGCAGAAACCTGCATGGAGACGTAAACCTTCACTTTCTATCTGGACAATAGGAAGCCCCGCCCCATCCCCGTATGCAACTGTTCAAATGTTTAATTTGCCAATGTTGTGATGATCACTTGAGACAGTTTGACGAGTGTGGCAGCAGCTCGGCTGAGCCAGCAGTCTAACCGACAGGACGCAATGATCCCGCGGCTTGACTGATAGTTAGGGAGATGCAATGACAAGCTGATATACAGTGTAATGTACACGCTGCCATAAAACACCTCGCTAATGCTGGCTCAGCGAAGAGGACACATTTTTTACTCTGGAAGTCTGCAGAGTTACAGTTTGTGCCCTCAGATATAAGCTGCATGCCCGTCATGTGCATACCAATGTGGTGAGTGTGAAAACCTATACTTTTGGTGCACCCAAAGCAGTTTACTAAACCCCCTTGGGGAAATTCTTCTCTGCATTTGACCCATCCTTGGTTAGGGAGCAGTGGGCTGCCCTGAGAGGCGCCCGGGTTGTCTTGCTCAGGGACACTTCGACATGTGAACTATGGGGGGACTGGGGATTGAACCGGCTACCTTGTGGTTACTGGACGATCACTCATCCCCCTGAGATACAGCTCTAAACAACTAGAGAACAATTTCATGTCGTCACCTACGAATGATTCGACTTGACTCTCAGGGTGGCGCCCTCAAATAAATCCAAGCCACCGCATGATAAACATCGTATCAACTAAGGGCCAATACTATAATGCATTAAAGTGAACATTAAGTCCAAGAGTGTCAGCAGAAACATTATGACTTAAAGTTCTCAAATAACAGTCCATTAATATATGAATTCTCAAAAAGCTATTAGAAATTGATTATATATTAATTGACTTTAATTAATCATATCAAAGTTAATACAAACTATAAAGAGAACATGACAAAGGATTCTATTTGCTTATCCAGTCATTAAATTATGACTTGATGGGTTTAGTTATTATATTCTTTAACATTAATGTGTCAGCCTCTCATTTTTAATCTCAAGATTCATTTTTCTCCTCCTTTAATATGTACTTCCATCCATTTCCATTTCAGGGCTCCATGAAGACATGTGACAGCGTGGTTCCACCTAAAAATATAGTTCAACCCACCGAGCAGAAGCAGAATCTCTTAGTGTGTGTGTTGTGTGTGTAGGATTTCTTGGTTTATTTTTACTTTTTTTTTAGCCTGGGTTTTGACTCAAGCTGTGTGCAGGCTGCCTTGTTTTATCAGTGAAGGTTGTCAATCATAGATCTCAGAATTTAGCACCTTTAGCGTGCAGAGTCGAGAAAACAAATGTAATTTGATTTTGCTGTTCAAAAGGCTACTTAAAGAACGTTTGACCCGTACCTCATGTGACAAACAATACGACAGCACTGGGAGCCTTTAGGCTGCAGTAAAATGCCTGATGCTCTCACCGGTCTTCTCCTGGATCCCGGCCAGGCTCCACATGGTGCTCTTCTCCGTGTGGTCAGGCTGACTGGGGTAGCCGGCTGCAGGTCTGATGCCCTGGTATCGAATTCTGTGGAGGTCCGAGGCCTGCAGAGCCTCGTCGGTGCTGTAGCCCCACAGATCCTTACGCACGCGAACGTGGAGCTCCTCGGCAAAAGCCTGGAGGATGGACAGCAGGTTGAAGCAGAGACCAAACAAAACTCTGCTGCAGCAACAGTTACAGAGCAGTGGCGCGGTCGAGCGCTGTCCCTACTGTACCTCGGCCAGTCGGTCGGCCAGGGCTTTGACCATGATGCTGCTGTAGTCGTCTCCCTGGGCCTGGAACTGCTGACTCAGCTCCTCGGCTCCAAACACGCCCACAGCGAACACGCCGATGTAGTCTGCCACGCCGCTGTCTACTGGGGCGACGAAGTCAGACATACACAGGTAGGGCTCTGAACTGGAGCTGTCCTTCTCCAGCTGCAGCACACACACACGCACACACACACACACACACACGGAAATGAGTCACTGTTACTTTGCAAATATATTGCCACGCATTTCTGCCTCAGTCATGAAGGTCAGAATCTGAATTAAAAATATATATATAATCAAATCTAAAGTACTTGGATCGATGCAATGAAATGTACGGCAGCCGTCTATGAACCTCACCTGTTGCCGTAAGCCGTGGAATGTGCCGATTGGCTCAGTGTCTTTGTGCACTGTGACATCACCTTCGTACACGCGGATGTCATCGCCATCACTCTGGGCACGCCAGAACCCCACCAGGCCCTGCCCCTTCAGACTCCCGCTGTCAATCATCTGGTTGAGCAGCTGCTGGGCTTCATCGAAGACTCGGCGAGCCTCCGCACCTGCAGGAAGTCAATATTGCTCAAAGGGTCAGGCAAGGTTTCACCCCTGTGACGACGAGGTTGGGAGTTCCACTGACTCACTGCTGACAATGTGCATGTGTTCTTGGAGACAATTATTTTAGCTTTCAGGATTATGTCACTGGTTTCACTGCACTTATCACCAGAAAATATGCCTTCACAATATGGATGGAGTGCAGAACCAGGTTTGTAAAACGTTGGAGCGTTGCCTTATCTGCCGCTCCAGTTTTGCTTTGGTGTCACTCACACCGTGAGTACGAAACCACGGCCAAGCTAGCCAGACCCAGAATGCATCTGGTGATTGTGCACGTGGGTTCTGCGTGGGCTTGTTTCAGACTTGTGTGATCCCAACATTCCCAATAAGTTTTGTGAAGTCAACATTTATTAAAAAAAAAAAAAAAAGATAATTTTTGTGTATATTTTTAATCAAATTAAATATTTATCCTTTCAAAAACATTTTTTTTTTTTACTGCCGTCAAAACTGTTTGCTCTACCGCCCACCGCAGCAATCTAACAAAAATGACAGTCCAGAGAAAGTCGATTTATTGAAGAGAAAAAAGAAAAAAAAGGATTACTTTATCACTTAATAACTTGATTCTTATTTTTTGTTAGATTGATGATGTCACGTGTTATGGCATTCAAAGCTTCATTTGAAAAACCACAATAGTTTTGAAATTTAAAAAAAAAAAAAAACACATTAGGTACAGCCCTAACACAGCTTGTTTTGTTTTTGGAGCCAGCGGTGAGTGATCTGGGTGCAGCGGGGTGAATTCTGGGTGATATTGAGCGCGTGTGGCTTTGAGAGGGGGAGCTTTAAGGAACGAAGAGCTTCGTGAGCGGGAACGGAAACAAATGTGTGGTATGGTTTGTGAAGAACCGTGACAGACGGGAGCTCGTACCAACGGTCTTGTCGTTGAAGATCTTGGGGTAACCTCTGTTGGGGTATTTTCCTCTCAGCTGCCACACATCAAAGAAAGGCTTCCAGTCGATGAAGTCCAGCAGACTGTTCAGGTCGTAGCAATCAAACACACGGGTGCCCAGGAACTGAGGACGCACTGAAACACAAAGACGAGAAAAGAGCACATTTGGTTCTGCATGGGCCTTTTATAAACCATGTTTCACGATGTAGCACTTCCTGGATCTGCTTGTTCCAACACCTCACTGAAGCTAAATGATAGTCGTACCAACGGATCCCGGACCAGTGGATTTTACTTTAAAGAGTAAGCTAAGTGTTTTTCAACCTGGACTCTATTATTCTATGTGTTTGAGTGTAAGTGACTAATGGGGACAACCATTTTTTAAACTTTGTCACTGATTATCATTCCAAGTGTCTGAGTACATTATAAATAACTCTGTTACGTTGTTCATTCTGTACACATGGCATCTATTGCTTCTGTCCATCCAGGGAGGGATCCTCCTCTGTTGCTCTCCTGAAGGTTTCTTCCTTCTCTTTTTGGGGCGTTTTTCCTGATCTGATGCGAGGTCCCGGGACAAGGACGTCGTACGAGTACAGATTGTAAAGCCCTCTAAGGCAGATTTGTGATTTTGGGCTACACAAAATAAACTGAATTATGGAAGAAAAACTACAGAGACAAAACATTTTTCTTTTCCATTTCTCCTAATCCGGTCTGTTTATTATTGAGTCATGCGACTTGATGACAACGATGGAAACGTGAATGAGAGTTTGAGAGAGGACAGCCTGTGTTGTCAGAGTTTGTCGTGTTGGAGACCAGAAAGAGTAGCTTTGTGTTTTTCTAACAGAAATTCAATGTCATGGCTGAATATCCTTTGACTTCCACACAATGTGGAAGTGACGCCAGATTTCAATACGAGATTTGTCCTCGACGCAGACACAACAACAACAGAAGGTGAAAGGTAAAGAAAAAGATTGTAAGGGTTCTTTCCATAATGTTATCAGACACTCAGAACAGCAATCTGAGCTGTCAGAGAGAGAAACAAGCACTGTACTCATGGACGTACATTGATGGTGAGAAGTTGCCGAGCGAATAAATTGCAGTCCCTTTAATGACTTTGGATTTCATTGATCCGTGCTAACTTACCTGGTCTGGGCAGAGAGATCCAGTCTATATGTAAAGCCTTGTCTCTGGCCTGGGAAAGAGACAGATACCTGCGATCCTGAGGAAACAGAGGCAGACAGAGGATGAAGAGGAAGGCAAGGCAATGTTATTCATGAAACACATTTCAGGACAATTTGCTCAAATTAAAACGTATGTGCAGTCCAACAAACTGTGAAAAGATTCAGGACATTATTTCAATTATTGGATATCATTAGTAGCGAACTGATTTGTTGGTCTAGAACAGGAAGACTACCAGAGGAGAGCAATGTGATGCATGTGTGATCGTAGGTACAGTTCACTTTCAGGAACATTTCAGTAAATCACGGCAGTTTGGAAATATCTATTTCTGCAACTACTCTTCTTCTGTGACAGAATGACAAAAGACAGTTTTATATGTCACTGTGGGTCACTGATGGAAGGAAGTCGAGTCGTCAAAGGACTGGTGAGAGGGAGGAAACGTGAGGCGCTCCGGTAAAAACATACACGGCGGGATGTTTGTGTGATTTAAACAGATGTCCATTCAGATTATGCTTCAATAAAAAATTTAAAAAAATAATAGAAAATAGACCCAAAATAGACTTGGAGGGAAAAAAACGCAGGAGACGAGTAAGGATTAATACATTTAATAAAATGGAAGTGTATCTATTCTGTCAGACGGACGTCAAAAACCTTTTTCTAAAAACGCTTTCCATGTAGATCGACTCAGACCATCTTCCGTCACTTGTTTCTGTTCGCTTGTCTGATGCCTTTGTGATGACTCTTCAAAGTACTAGTTCTGTGCAATGTACTTAAACTATCACACTATGTACTACTAGCAACAGTGAATCTTGTCAGAATCATGACTTTGGTATGTCAACTTCAGATTTTAAAACACAACAAAAAGCTGGCAGGAACATGATTTCAACAGGGTTCGACAGTAACAGTTGCCAGGGTGCCATCAGCAACTATTTTGAGAAATTGCAGACCAATTCTTGGCCTTTGGTAGTGGCAACCACATTTTTAACATGTGAAGAAAAAAAACTGTGCACCAGACCATCTTCAACAGCCCCCACAAGAGATACTATGTAGTACAGACTGTCATTTATGAGCATATCCCAAACAGATACTGTGTGTGTTAGAAGCCTGACATAAATTCTTCCTCAATGAGCCACACTGTTGCACTGGGTGACATGTTTCCTTCATCACCATGAACACGCTGTAGTTTATTTTCACTCAGTCCCACACGCCGTGCTGCTGCCTCAAATACTCACTAGAGCAGTAAATATGGAATAATCCGCCGCTGAAAATAGTCCCCAATAAATGCCCTATTTTTTACTGTGTTAATAACATTTAATAAAAAACTACAGTGACCAGCTGTTTTAGGAGGTTTGTTTTGCAAATTAAACTAAGATGTTTTAAAAAGATTTAGGCTAAAAGGTTCAAGAGACGTGGATGCAATGCTGACCTTGCTGACGGTTGCCTAAGTGGGTCACAGGACCCAGAGGTGTCTCCTCTAGTGGGTACCTTACTGGGCCTGTCTACCAGCCAGTCTTACCTTCAGGGAGTCGTAGTGCTCCTGCCTGATCTCCTCATACTCCTCTTTCAGGTCCTCAAAGTACTCCTCCCTCACTGCCTCATCCAGGAGCTGAGAGCACTGACAGAAAGGAACAAAGGCAGGAGGTTTGGACACATCAACTAATATCAACTCTTTGCATTGAGAGATTATTGCCCCCCAAGGAGGATCTGTTTCTACTTCCCTCTGTTAGCTAGTTTGTCATGTGAATTTCTGAAAAACAGAATTGAATGTAATGTGGTGCCTTGTTAGACTGTTTCAAAAAGGAACACATTTTAGTTTGCAATATTTCTCATGAACTTGAAAAGCCTACGGCACATCATCATGTGTGTCCCAGATCAAAGCAGCTAGGGTATTTCTAAAGAGACTAATCGGCTTTCATTTAAACCCATTTAGCAAAATAAACATGTTTTGATATTGTCCCAACAGGATACTTGTGTAGGCTGTTTCTAAATGCATTTCTAGTCATGCCAAATTAATGCTATGGGGTTTTCTAAAGGCCAACGGGGGAGGGGAAAATGCCTGAGGAAAGCTCCAGTGACATCTTACCACCACCACACTCCTGGAGGCGTCCAGAACATGGATAGCAGGAGAAGTGTAGCGAGGGGCGATCTTCACCGCTGTATGAGTCCTATCAAAATACACAAATAACCCAAGAGACCACTGCAAAATATCAACATGTTGTGGTAGTCTACCTTACAATGATGACTTACTTTTCAAGAAATTCATCCAATATTAATTTATTTATTATCCATACAGATCAGTGTGTGAAATACATGGGGTCTCAGGGCTCACTTCAGACGCCCTGAAAAAGCCCCGGTAGCAACATATTGGATGTCTCAGTCCTCTGTGTGTGGACCTGAATGGACCCTGTGTGTGTTCTGATTGTATGTTTCTCTGTGTTACTTTGATGTGGTGGCTCCTCCAATCAGCAGCGGCGTTGTCATTCCCAGTCTCTCCATCTCTTTGGCAACGTAGATCATCTCGTCCAGAGAGGGGGTGATGAGCCCAGACAAGCCGATGATATCTGCAGGAACAAAAACATCCCACATTGCTGCTGCTGATATTATGAAAGAACAACCAGTAATGCGGCCACAATAACTTCAAGCATTCGGGCTGGCCAGTCGTTTGGAACGTTGGCTACAGGGCAAAGTCAGGTTCTTCTTTTTGTAAAAATAATACAAATACTATTTACTTCATCATCTAGCAAATAATAAATTATGATTATAGTGTTAGTATACCAAATAAGAAGTCATGACAAAGCACAAACACAATAATCACCTATAATTCCCTTGTTAGGATTATAATCTCATAATAAATATCATTACGTTTCAGAAAAAGTAGAGTAGAAGGAGTCTTCCTCATGAGTCCTCTTCATGAGCTGCAGACAACCTTAACGGCCTCCGCCAAGAAGGAACGGCAGCTTTCACGTTGCCTTAGAGGCCAAACGTTAGGTAACCACTCGCTACTGCTTGTACTCAACCTTAAATATCATATGCTCATATGCAATGAGTCTTCTTGCTGAGCCGAAATGGGTTTGCATGTCTTACTTTAAACTAGAGCAGGCCTGGCCAACCCGCGGCTCCCGAGCCGCATGCGGCTCTTTGCCTGGTTTCATGCGGCTCTTACGGTCATATCGAAGTTTTTTCTTTTAAAATCTTTTTATTGCAAAAAATACGTCAACCCATTTAAGGCGGAGACGGACTGTTTGAAAGCCCCGCTAGTCACAGCTTCTCTGACGCACCTTGAAATATTTCGGCAAACTTCTCCTCAGACCTCAATGCTTATTGTGTGAATTACACCATCAGTTAGCTTGTAGGCTGTGGAGTGATCCAGGCTTTCTTCTTGCAGAGCGTTTGATGAAGAGAAGCTCTCTCTCTCTCTTCATTAAACATGACAGACGTCAGTAAACAGCTGGACAAGGCTTTGAAATCACGGATTTCGTGAGTTTTTTGTTTGTTTATTTTTTAGGAAACGTCGGACCAGTTGCGACGTAATGTTTTCAGCGGCGCTAATGTTGTGGTTCATTTATCACCAAACAACGTCGGGGGATTGCACAAACACGTCATCACCTGTTTGTCTGACGCTGCGGGTCAGAGCAGAAGTAGCTGCACCCGTTTAGCGCTCAGCACTGCATGAGCACTACGTGGAGGAGGAGGAGGGGGAGGGAGGGGCGAAATTCTCACAAGAACTCAAATAAATGCCCGGTCAGATATCAAAACACATTTGGGGGGAATTGATGACAGAGAGAGTCATTTTTATTCTTAAATACTGATGAATGAAGAAAACAATTGGGCTCCAGTAGAAGGGGCACTTTTCTCATCCAGGGCAAAAGGGCAGGTTGAGCACCATAGGGGTCTATCTGTGCAGGTGCCTGCCCATGTGAAAGAATTGCTTCGAGTGGCAACAACGGAATACAAGCCAGATTTGAAGAGGATTGTTCAAGGCAAGGAATGCCAGAAGTCCCACTAAGCAACATGCATAGTAAAAGAAAAACGCTATTGTAAATTATTATATTTTTGTTTGTGGACTTGGTTGAACTGATAGTTTGTGTGTGTGAGACAGTGCACACAATGTTCATTGTTGAAAAGGACTGGCCTGTGGTCTTAGTACTGTAGGAGTCAATTTCTGTCATTATCATGTTGGTGTGTGACATTTACAGTAAATCTGGCTGAGCAGAGGTCTCTGTGTGTGTGTGTGTGTGTGTGTGTGTGTGTGTGTGTGTGTGTGTGTGTGTGTGTGTGTGTGTGTGTGTGTGTGGAAGGGATGGGGTGATGTTCATGTGTGCCCATGTGTATGATGTGACTCTTTGCGGTAACACAGTAAAAAATGTGGCTCTTAGTCTCTGACTGGTTGGCCACCCCTGAACTAGAGGCAGTAGCGCAGCAACTCTCTGGGCCTATTGTGAAGCTAAACATATTTATGAAATCAAATAGTTTTCTTGGCTACATTTAATTTGTAAAAATATGTTCCGTCTGCATCCCAGGCGGACAATATGCAATCTCAAGTGTGCACATACCTGCTTTCTGTGTGATGGCCTCTCTGAGGATCCGATCACAGGGAACCATGACGCCCAGGTCTATCACTCTGAAAGACAAGAAACATCCAAAATCTCTTTTCATTTCTTTGTGGATTTTTTTTATGGTTTATTAACAGTTTTACCTGAAGTTGTTGCAACCCAGCACCACACCCACAATGTTCTTGCCAATATCATGGACGTCTCCCTTCACTGTAGCCAGAACTATGGTGCCCTGATAGGGATCCTGCAGACCAAGGAGAAAACATCAGAGGACTTGAAGGACCAGAGAACATCTCTCACTCCTCTTCATTATTTCCCTCCACATTTTAGGCACTGAAACTACTTCAGCTTACTTTGTAAAGATGTCCTGAACCAATCTCAAAGGGCCAGTATGTAGCATTTCAGGGGATCTTTTTGTTCTGTTTTCATTAGTGAATAATCCCCTGAAAATAAGAATTGTGCTTTCGTTAGCTCAGAATGAGCTCTTCATATCTACATAGGGAGTGGTTTAGTTTAGTTTTCGGTTTATGATGGAGATGAAGAGACGCCCTCTAAATACAGGGGATTTAGCATGCGGGTCAGTCACACTATGGCGAGCTCAAATGAAATGACATACTGGGACGTTAAGACCACTTCACAAGGTAGCAAGTCACCACTTTGGTTATCTTTGTATATCTAGTGTACCATGTTAAATCTGAATGAGTTATATACTTTTGTCCTCATGATTTTTGGTAAAATGGACTGAACTGTAAAGAATCTAACCAATCTAGTGTCACAATATGTAAAGAATAAAAAAAAAAAAAAATACATGAACAGTTAGGAATTCCTTCCAAAAGCCTACATCAATTAATTAATGGACATTTTTTAGGTTTAACAGATTTATGATCTGTTTAAGTGACATCACATTTAGGTCTCGTGGGACTCATTCATGATCTTCGTGGGAATATCTTGATCAAAACGAGAACAAACGCACCATTTCCTCAGTTGACCCCGACAACGCCATCATCTCCTCCCTCTCCTTCTCCATGAAAGGAATCAGATAGCCCACCGCCTTCTTCATAACGCGAGCCGACTTGATCACCTGCAAAACACACAAGGACTTGAAGTTTTATTACCGTTTCAAAAGGTTAGACAGTTTGGCGAGTTATGGTCAAAAACGATTTCCATCTTAACAAAAAAACATTGAAAATTAACAAACCAACACGACTGCCGTTTTCATATTCTACAGCACATTTTTGGAAACATCCATCCAGAACATGAGAACAAATGTATGTTCTGTTCGTAACCTCAAACCCTCTGCTAACCACAGCTATCACGGAAACTATTGGACTTTTTTTTTTGGAAATACATGATTTCTTGGGTTGGAGGCTGGGTTGCCATCCTACCTGTGGAAGGAACATCTTGCCAGCTCCAAAGAGATCCCCCACCACCTTCATGCCGTTCATCAGGGGGCCCTCGATGATGTGAAGGGGTCGCTTGTAGCGGTCGACCTGAGCCTTACACTCCGCCACGTCCTCCACCGCGTACTTGTCTATTCCCTACAGCAGCAACACGGGATGGAGCATGACAGAAGAAAAGGGAAGAAATGAAAACAGGAGAATCGTTAATCCCCTATTAACGATTCTCCTGTTTTCCTTTCTTCCCTTTTCTTCTGTCATGCAAATTGTGTTTGATTTTGATATTTTGTGAAAAATAGGATTAAAATGTCAAGTCTAGAAAAACCTCTCCATTATTTTTCTTAAACCATTTCTGAGCTGTGTCCATTGACGACTTCCACTTTTGACTGCTCTGCCAATTATTTGAAATGATATACACATCCTGTCTCCTAAGTGGGTGGAGCCATTGCACGTTCGTCCACGCCCCCCCCCCCCCCCCCCCCCCATATCCACGTCAGTCATACCAGCATGTGGATGTGTTCATCATCATGTGATCATCCAATGTTACCTTGATGAGAGCGTACTCCAACCTCTCCTCCACACTCCCTTCTCGCCACTCGTCTGTCTGAACCACCTTCTTTGCTCCTTTCACGTTGTTCTGTGAATAAAAGTAGTGAAACCGTCATCTGTCGACCAAACTGAAGCGACAGAGTGTTGTCTGTCTGTATGTTTGTCTGTACATACCTGTGCGTAGGTCAGTAGTTTCTCAGTAGCCTCAGCGTCTCTGTTCCAGATGAGGTTTTCACACAGTAACAGCAGCTCTTTATCGATGTCGTCATAGACCGGCAGGTTCCCAGCATTCACTATGCCCATATCCATACCGTCCTGGAGACGGGGAGGAGGACAGACAGTGGGTGTGTGTTACGAGTAGAAAGCCTGTCTGAATGCTCTTCTCACTGGACTGGTATTTCTTGAGACCTGGGGGTTTATCTGTGTTTTGTGTGGCGCCGTCACACTGCGATTATTTATTTAACTATTCATAGTTCTCCGGAGCTTTGGTAGTAATTAACAGTGAATGGACTCAGTTTTCTGTCATTCATTCTGAAGCAATTGTTTCATGATGAGTTCATGAGTGTTGGTTTGGTGTGGGGGGGGCGGTGCACACACGCCTCTGTGCGCTCAGTGTCTCCTCACCTCATCCTTCCATCTGCGAGTGTAGACGTACCCTTTAAAGTCCTGTTTGCCGTCCCTCTTCCCCTAAACAGGGGCGTTTTCACCGCCTCTACAAGCTCCTACCTAATGCAGCCAGCAGAAGCCTCTGCTCAACCCCTTCTGGCCCGAGCCCTGCATGGGGGTCACACTCTGACACAAGCAATGGCGACGAGGGGAAGGACTCAGCCACAGGTTTCTCTGGTCTTAGCGCTACAACATGTGTCTTTCAGTTTGATTAAAAAGGTATTCTTAAGGATTCTGGAGTATCGTTTTTCAAAATATATTTGTTATTGAATAAGAAACATTTCTCCAAAAATGGTTGTGTGTTTAGGCGCGTTTGTAAAAAACTAATCAACCGAAATCAGAATACCAAAACATTTCCATGCTAAGTTCTTGTTAACTTTTACAGGAAAACAATAGAAATCCTCCTGACTAGAAAAATAAACTGGGATGTTGTGTACGGCCCAGGATAGGAGGGCTCTACAGCGGGTGACTAAAACCACCCAGAACATCATTGGTTCTCATCTACTGAGCATCAGTGAAACTGGTGAGGCGAGGTGCCCGCGCATAGCCCAAAGGATGTTAAAAGACAAAACCCACCCAGCAACACCCTGTTCAACCTGCTGCCGTCTGGGAAGAGACACAGATGTATCAGCTGCATCACCACCACACCTGAACGACCTCTAGCAGCGGAAAATGACATGCTGCGTTCAAGAACCCAAGGTATGTACTCATGGAGATAGTTTGGGGATTATCTGCCCAGTTTTCAGGTGGAAAAAACACTTTTGAAAACTCTCTGGAAAACATTGCAGTGATTATGAACTTTAAACCACAGACCTTACTGTGAACGGGTCTTTTTCCTTTACCTCTATTGACAGCGAGGTGTTTACCTTGATGGCTTGGTAGAGAAATGCTCCATGCATTGCTTCTCTGATGGCCTCCATCCCTCTGAACGAGAAGGACAGGTTGGACAGACCTCCACTCACCCTGACTCTTGGTAATGTCTCCTACACACACACAAACACAAATATTTGCAATGAGAATCTATAAAATAACTTCAAAAGTTTGAGAGCATGACCTACTGTATATGGGTTCATGAGTGTCCCTGTTATAGTATCCAGGAGTATAGAAGTCGTACGGACGAGTCGCATTTCTGCACAAGCGTGAACCTGTTTATGCAGAAGTGTTTTAAATAGTAATAGTACTAGTGAATAGTAGATTTTGAGTGGTAATGCACGTATTTGAAGTGAGCACTCGACTGGATAACTGAGACTTGGAGGTTACTGCGCGAGTTGCGTGAGAGTTCGTAAACGGATGTTTCAATATAGTTTTTGCTGTTTTTAAACTCGGCCTCCATTTACTTGAATTCAACAAGACGTTCCTCCGTTTAGAACACAGGGTGAGTAATTTATATACAAATGGTCGTTCTGTTGGTGAGATATTCCTTTGGAGGCACTTTGTTTCGCCCTGAATTCCGGTCCAAAGGAATTTAGTCGGGTCGTTGTTGCTTTCTAAAAAAGTCATTTAGCCACTCACATGTTTGCAAGAACATTGGGGTTTTCCCAAGGTTGAAAATCTGAACCGATTTGACCTTGAACAATAAACAGCAACAGTGGTTCTTCCTCATATTTTTGAATCAGAGAAAGACATCACCTTGATAACTTTGGTGGCTCGGATGAAGTAGATGGCGTAGTCGTTGTGTTCCTCCATGCCCGTACCGATGGTGAGGATGTTGGGGTCAAAGATGATGTCGTTGGGGTTGAATCCAACTTTGCTGACTAGCAGCTCGTAGGCCCGAGTGCAGATCTCCACTTTACGGTCTGTATCTGCAGCCTAGAGAGGGACGGCAGACTTGTCAGCACATATAAGTGTGTTTTTGTGTGAGAGGATGTATGTTTGTCCCGTCCCCTTCCCGCACCTGTCCCTCCTCATCAAAGGCCATGACCACTACAGCAGCTCCGTAGCGCTTCACAGTGGCCGCCCTGTGCAGGAACTCCTCCTCTCCTTCCTTCAGGCTGATACTGTTTACGATACACTTCCCCTGACAGCATTTCAACCCGGCCTCGATCACTGAGAAGTTAGAGGAGTCGATACACAGAGGAACCTGGGGAGGAGATAGTTAGTAACCGGTTCAGATGCTAAACTGGGCAAATGAAATGTAAGCACACAACTGAAGGTGATTGTTAGCGCTGTAAAAGCCCCAAGGTCACATGAAAACTAAACATCTGATTAGACGATGGCAAGTTTGAACACTGAAACAAGTTTGTATTCACTGGCTCGCCCCACACACGAGTCCTGATGCACAGGGATGCACTTTGGGGGCCAATCAGATCGGACAAAAAAGACAACGGCCCGACGTTACACCAACTGTTGCTAGTTTGTGTACGGTTGATGGGACAGAGAATTGGGAGAAGGCCGGGTCTGAGGGCCCCACTGCTCCCATAGATGATCTATAAAGAGATGAATTTCCCCAGCAGAAAACCACTCACTTCTCCAATTTGCAGAATGTCATTTGAATAGCAATGCACCAATGCAGAAATTCAAAGCCATGTCATTAAATGAGACTAAATACAACCCCTTTGCCGATCCTGCGCTGTTTAACTATAAAAAGAGTTGGGCCCGCCCTACGGGCACTCAAGACCACACATCCGTGCAAATGACTTTGCGAAGCTGTGCTGTGAGCTGAAGGCTAACGACAGCGTATTAGCAATGACAAATGCTAATATGCTATGTTTGGCAGGGATAATGTTTACCATGCTCACCATCTCAGTTTAGCATGTTAACATCTGCAAATCATCACGAAACACGAAGAACAGCTGATGGAAATGTCATCAGCGTGCAGATATTTGGTCATAAACCAAACGATTGGAGAAATCAAAATTTTAACCGGATAGTGGCGCTCGAGGAAAAGTTGATATAATTCATCCTGATGGACATAAATGCAGATTATTCGCTCTTACCCGAGCGATGTCTGGCTCAGAACCAATCAAGTTACAAAATCGAGTCATAGCGGTTGGCCCCTCCAGCATCCCCTCATCCATGTTTATATCCAGGACCTGGGCTCCCATCTCCACCTGGGCCTTAGCAATGCTTAGAGCCTCCTGGACAACAGACAGGGAAACACATAGCAAATAAACAGTTGTTTATTGCTCAGGATTTGACCAACATTTCTGGACAAATGAAAAAAATATAATACTCGCACTCAATCTTTCTCACTTCATAGTCTCCTGCCATGATTAGCTTGGCAAACTTGCGTGACCCAGCCACGTTGCAGCGCTCGCCGATGTTAACAAAGTTGGTGTAAGGGCCGATCCTGAACGGCTCTAAGCCTGGAAAAGAGACATTTTATCACGTTAACTTAAAAGAAATTATGTTTTACACAAACAGAGATTAGTAGATGTAAGGGTTTTCAGAGCCACTATTTCGCACGCATGCCCAAGTTTTGAAGGGCTGTACATGAAATTCTCAAATAAAAGCCTGTATTCAAATAAAAGCCGGGGGTGTGTTGCTAATTAATCTCTACTATGGTTACTATGACTGTAATCACTATTTATATTGTAAGGGCCTTAGGGGAAGTGTAGTGGATGGCATCTACATTCCAGCCAGAAGGCTCCACCCACTTGTCAGGAGAGCATTGAGGTGTATCAGGTGTGGGACTAGACACACCTGATCCTGATCTCCTTGTCAGGGAGGTTAACAAAAGCCAAGGGGTACATCCCAAGTCTCTAAATTGTCGTTTCCTCGCTCCTCGATTGAACCGGAAGTGGTTCTGCGCCGCCATCTTGACGGCCGTCCCAAAGCTCTTATTCGGCTCGGAGGAGCAAGGAGGGAAATCGGAGGAGCCATGATCGAGGAGCCCCGAGAGCGGGCTTCCAGGAAGTGTTTTAACGCTGGACACGCCCCCTCACTGTTCATCTGTTATGTGATTGGACGCTGCAGCTGAGCGGACTGATGCTGGAGTTTAATACCAGAGTGAAGACGATCACAGATTAAACTCAAGCTATATATTAAATCTGTTTTCTTATTCACCATCTGGTTAAAATATGTTCATTGTAGGTCTGAACAACAAAAGGACCACAAACAACTGTCTTCAAAGATTTGATCTGTTGTTTCCCTCAACTTTTATTATGTATGTAATTAAAATCAGAGAGCTGGAGAGAGGAAACACTTTTTTACAACACGTAATGAAGAGAAACTATATTTATATTGTGGGTTATTTTATAATGATGTCACAATCAGAATTTCAAAACATACCAACGTAAATAATAAATAAGACGCATTCCGCTGGTAGAAATGGATTCTGCTCGTATAAGCAGGACACATCACAGTATATAAATACTCAATGCAGTTTATTAAACGGTAACAGACGACAGAGAAAACATCTCCACTCTGACACTCATGATAACTGTGTCTTTATTAATACAAGTAGTAGTTTAACACCATTAAATCAACTGAAAACATACGATCATTTTTATCAATATTTTAAGTGTATTTTTATTGGAATGTTCGCTAAAAACTCTCGACAAAACTCATCAGCTGTTAAAGCGACTGACAGCTGAGCAGTCGGCCGCAGTCATCATAAACCGACGTCGCTTCACGTGACGCTTCAGAGGAAAGGACGTCTCATGTCTCTTAAAACATGTTTCCTCGCGTCTTCTCTCCTCGCTTGGTTTCCTTGCGTCTCTCCATGCATCCCTGGTGGGAGGGACTAAGACGCAAGGAAAAGACGCAAGTGAGGGAAACGGGGATGCAATTTAGAGACTTGGGATGTACCCACGGAGTGGGGAATGGCGCAGAGAGACATGCGACAAGAGGAGAAGAGAGGCTTCTCCTGTTCAAGAAGACTGGAGACTGGCATTAAAGCATCCGTTTAACAGTGTGACCGAAGCAGTAAAAGTCAATTAAAGCTGCGTGTTCATTCACGGATTTGACGTTACATACAACCATTAACGATATTGCTTCTGTCGTTTTTTACATTGCAATAAAGCTAAATGCAGGTCTGAACTGTTCTTACTCTTACTGAATTCTTCTAGCGGCTAGGTAGCTTTCTGTTGACAGAAGTCACGCTGGCCCACTGACCAATCACAGCGCATGTTAAGTCACGCTGGCCCACTGACCAATCATACGCCCAGTGCCAGTTCGCGGGCACTGGCATGTCAAAGAATACACCCAGCTTGTCAAACTAAAAGATCTAATTGGTTGAAGACTATGACCAGTGGTGTATAGTAACGAAGTAGAAATACTTCGTTACTGTACTTAAGTAGTTTTTGGGGATATCTGTACTCTACTTTACTATTTATATTTCTGTTTACTTTTACTTTTACTTCACTACATTTTGCAAAGAAAAAATGATACTTTTACTGCGATACATTTCTCCTGAAACCTTCGTTACTCGCTACAAAATCAAATCTATCTTTAGAAAAAAAAAAAAAAAAAAAAACATCGGGGACTGTGGTGGAACACAGACTCCACGAAGCAGGTTTTGCGAATCACAATGTTTTGCATTTTCCCTCTACATCCTCTAGTCCAGCGCTCCCAAACCTTTATGCATCACGGACCGGTTACGTGAAGACAATATTTTCACAGACCGGGTCCGACCTCGGAGAGACGGGAGACAACGACACCCAAGGTGTGTTCGTTATGTCCAGTCTACTCCTAACTAAACCTTTAGTCCAGTCTACTGCTTAATTTATAACCCGCTGCACAAAGACAGGATGTTGAAATGGAAGCAGGTTTTCATGCTTTTTTGGCGATCTCAGGATACTCTGCCTTGGTTTCCAGATCACCGACAGAGTTGTAACAGACTTACGTTTCATTTTTAGAGTAACGTAACATCTTGACATGTGTCAAGAGATTCCGTCTGAGGTTACCACAGACGGATGTATGCGGTCATTTTTCATAATAAAACATCTTTCCGGCCTTGATTTTTTTTTATTTAATTGAAATGTTTCATTCATTCTTTCTGTGGCCCGGTACCAAGAGACCCACAGACCGGTACCAAGAGACCCACGGCGGGCGGAATGAGCATACTTATAACCAGTGGTGTATAGTAACGAAGTAGAAATACTTCGTTACTGTACTTAAGTAGTTTTTTGGGATATCTGTACTCTACTTTACTATTTATATTTCTGTTTACTTTTACTTCACTACATCTTGCAAAGAAAAATGATACTTTTACTCCGATACATTTCTCCTGAAACCTTCGTTACTCGCTACAAAATCCAATCTATCTTTAGAAAGAAAAAGAAAACATCCGGGACTGTGGTGGAACACAGACTCCACCAAGCAGGTTTTGCGAATCACAATGTTTTGCATTTTCCCTCTACATCCTCTAGTCCAGCGCTCCCAAACCTTTATGCGTCACGGACCGGTTACGTGAAGACAATATTTTCACAGACCGGGTCCGACCTCGGAAAGACGGGAGACAACGACACCCGACGTGTGTTCGTTATGTCCAGTCTACTCCTAACTAAACCTTTAGTCCAGTCTACTGCTTAACTTATAACGCGCTGCACAAAGACAGGATGTTGAAATGGAAGCAGGTTTTCATGCTTTTTTGGCGATCTCAGGATACTCTGCCTTGGTTTCCAGATCACCGACAGAGTTGTAACAGACTTACGTTTCATTTTTAGAGTAACGTAACATCTTGACATGTGTCAAGAGATTCCGTCTGAGGTTACCACAGACGGATGTATGCGGTCATTTTTCACAATAAAACATCTTTCCGGCCTTGATTTTTTTTTATTTAATTGAAATGTTTCATTCATTCTTTCTGTGGCCCGGTACCAAGAGACCCACAGACCGGTACCAAGAGACCAGTGGTGTATAGTAACGAAGTAGAAATACTTCGTTACTGTACTTAAGTAGTTTTTGGGGATATCTGTACTCTACTTTACTATTTATATTTCTGTTTACTTTTACTTTTACTTCACTACATTTTGCAAAGAAAAATGATACTTTTACTCCGATACATTTCTCTTGAAACCTTCGTTACTCGCTACAAAATCAAATCTATCTTTAGAAAAAAAAAAAAACATCGGGGACTGTGGTGGAACACAGACTCCACCAAGCAGGTTTTGCGAATCACAATGTTTTGCATTTTCCCTCTACATCCTCTAGTCCAGCGCTCCCAAACCTTTATGCGTCACGGACCGGTTACGTGAAGACAATATTTTCACAGACCGGGTCCGACCTCGGAAAGACGGGAGACAACGACACCCAACGTGTGTTCGTTATGTCCAGTCTACTGACTCTACTGCTAACTAAACCTTTAGTCCAGTCTACTGACTCTACTGCTAACTAAACCTTTAGTCCAGTCTACTGACTCTACTGCTAACTAAACCTTTAGTCCAGTCTACTGCTTAACTTATAACGCGCTGCACAAAGACAGGATGTTGAAATGGAAGCAGGTTTTCATGCTTTTTTGGCGATCTCAGGATACTCTGCCTTGGTTTCCAGATCACCGACAGAGTTGTAACAGACTTACGTTTCATTTTTAGAGTAACGTAACATCTTGACATGTGTCAAAAGATTCCGTCTGAGGTTACCACAGACGGATGTATGCGGTCATTTTTCATAATAAAACATCTTTCCGGCCTTGATTTTTTTTAATTTAATTGAAATGTTTCATTCATTCTTTCTGTGGCCCGGTACCAAGAGACCCACAGACCGGTACCAAGAGACCCACAGACCGGTACCAAGAGACCCATGGCGGGCGGAATGAGCATACTTATAACCACACTGTTACAAGTCCTTCATAGTGTCATATTGCTTTTTGGAGAATTATGATGATAAGTTCATAGTAGATGCAAAAGTATACTTAGGTACAATATATTATGTTGAACATAATATATATGGATGATCACAGCCAACCCAGTTATTGTATCAACACAACTCCTTGTCCTTGGTCACGGTGGCCACAGCACTTAAAAGAATAAACTTCATAATTCTCAAAATTCTGACCCATTGGTTTTTTATTAAAAGCATGTACTTGTACTTTTACTTTCAATACTTAAGTACATTTTATATCAGAAAAATACTTTTGATACTTAAGTACAGAAAATATCAGATACGTTAAGACTTTTACTCAAGTAGTATTTTAATAGGTGACTTTTACTTTTACTGGAGTAATTTTCCAGTAAGGTATCTTTACTTTTACTCAAGTACGGCTTTTGGGTACTTTATACACCACTGCTTATAACCACACTGTTACAAGTCCTTCATAGTGTCATATTGCTTTTTGGAGAATTATGATGATAAGTTCATAGTAGATGCAAAAGTATACTTAGGTACAATATATTATGTTGAACATAATATATATGGATGGATCCCAGCCAACCCAGTTATTGTATCAACACAACTCCTGGTCCTTGGTCATGGTGACCACAGCACTTGAAAGAATAAACTTCATAATTCTCAAAATTCTGACCCTTTGCTTTTTTATTAAAAGCATGTACTTGTACTTTACTTTCAATACTTAAGTATCAAAAGTATTTTTCTGATATAAAATGTACTTAAGTACAGAAAATAGATATTTTAAGACTTTTACTCATGTAGTATTTTAATAGGTGACTTTTACTGGAGTAATTTTCCAGTAAGGTATCTTTACTTTTACTCAAGTACGGCTTTTGGGTACTTTATACACCACTGACTATGACAAACAATAACGTCCACTCCCCGTGTACTTTAATCTACAAAGACTAGCTAGAAGGCCTCGGTCCGCTCTTCTTCCATAGCGACATAGGAGGTGAAATCTGATTGGATAGCTCTCCTTAAAAAAGGCACTGCAGGCTGGAAGCAGAGCAACAGAGGAAGACACAAGCTGTGCACTGAGAAAATAAGCTAATAGGGAAAAATTATAATACATAATTTGTGAAAAACAATTAAATTATAAAATAGTTATAACTTTGTGATTCTGTTTAGGCCAGCAGAGAAGGCTTAGCTGGCCCTGACGGCCCACCACTGAATATATCTCCTTTTTGAATTGTTCAATAGCCGTTAAACTCCCTAAATTAATCTCAAAGTGTCCTGCATATTTTCCATTTCAAAAGCCTGCTGGGAAAGAGAAGGCTTTTGAAATTAAATGCGTTGAGTTTTCTTGACAGTAACTTAAGGTGCACTGTGTAATCGCTCACCACATGCTCCAAGGAAATGGATGTCAGCATGTCACTACTGGGTCCTTAAAATCTACATAATATCATGCTGTATTGAAGAGGACTTGAAGCTAGAGATTGAGACCATAAACTCATGTTTACAATGTTTACTGAGGGAATAAATCAAGCGAGAAGTAGTCATTTTCTCATAGACTTCTGTACAATCTGACTTATTGTAACAACCAGAGGAGTCACCTCCTGCTGGCCAGTAGAGACAATGTAGATTTTAAGACACTTCCGTATCGGCTTCACCTGGCAGAACCGGATTCAAGCGTTTTTACAAGAAAGGACAGGTCGGGGCTAGCTGGTTAGCATAGCTCATTTTAGTAGCTCTCTCTGCAACACAACGCAGACATCTTTGGCATGACGTCAACACTGTAACCTCCTCACATTCTGTTCATAATGTTAGTTTATCTTACCATCTTAAACATTGCACCTAGCAAGAGAAGCAGAGTGGTGTTTATGTCAAACTACATACTACTGAATGAAACCAAGGAAGTGTGACGCTTGCACACAGAAGCTTTAAACCAGAAGAATGATCAAATAGAAATCGAAGCCTGTCTTTAATATAACCCAGCTTCTAATAAGTAGATAAATTAAGTAAATAAATCACCATTTGACTATCTGACTCACATGCTCTACTCACTAATTTTATATTTTAAATCAATCAGAACAACAAAGGTTGTACTAGTCCAACGTGAAAATAAGACTCATACGGCTTTCATTAATTTTGACAGCTGTCTTCACAGATGGTAACAGGAGGTTTTTAATACCTGACAGCAGCATGTAGTCTTGATGAATATCAGCAGCAGGAACTCTTGGCTGACAGTGTTTGACTGCTTCAGATATGGCTCTGTATGAGGAAGGAACAATATTTAAACATGTTCAAAATTGCATGCAAATTTCTATGTTTTGTCAGAAAAAATAAAAAGAGACCTGATGTGTCCTGGAGTGGTCCCACAACAGCCTCCGACTATATTCACTAGTCCGTCCGTAGCAAACTCCTTCAGACAAACAGAAAAACAACCTCTCCATCAGGGTTGGCTTAATTTACTAAGCACACTTTTATCTATTTTGTCATTTTGAATTCAACGTCTATAAAACCAAGATTGTCTTCAGACTAATGTTTCGACAGAGTTATGGGTAAATAAAGAATGGCAGCAAGATAAGGTTCTCCAAAACAACACAAAGCCAACACACAACAAGGAACAACAACAAAAAGTCCATGACCTTATATGTTTACAATCCTTCAAAGTTAAGATTCAACATTGGGGAACATGTGGGGCTGGACCCGAATATCCGTTGGTTGGGTTTTCAATTTTGGAATTCATATATTCTTGTATTTTTTGCTACTTTGATTACTACCAAAGCTACGGAGCCCGAAATAAAAAGGTATTTGCGACTGCCATAGAAATATGCTTTTTGGCTTTCATTATGGGAGCAAGATGATAAAATGGATATCAATCTCATGTTGGTGTGTCAAGTATAAAACTGGATCAGGGTGGTGCAGGAGACTGTTTCCTTATGAACAACATGATGTCATTCATACATCATCTTATATCCCACAAATACAGAACTTTAGAGTCACCTATAAACTATTTACCAAATCTCATTGTCCTTTGTATAAAAACAACGTCTAAAGGAAATTATTTCCCTTTCAGTGTTAACCATTTCTCAACATGGTCATCGTGACGATGTATATCTTAACAGCGAACAGCAGTCGTAACAATAAATAACTGAATTGAACCTTTAAATTGGAGGCTGTTACTTCTGGAGTTTCGTCGTACCCTCCAAATGTGTTGGGAAGACCTAACAAGAAGAAGAAGAAAAAAAAAAAAAAGGTAAGACATTATCTCGGGTGGTCTGACACATGGTGCAACATAAATAACGCTACAGCTCAACGTGTGCTACAGATAATTACAAACATGTACCACGTCTCTTTGATCCATTAGTTGGAATTTCTAATTTATAGAAATGTATGGTTCAATTAAACGTTTTGTTTTCCTTTAAAAGCTTTTGTGTTTTCCTTTTGTTATTCAATCTACTTATGTTTCCGTAGTATTTTATAATTACAAAAAATTATATATTGTTTGAATCAAATGTAAATTTACTCCAACTTCTCAAGGCCTTTTCAACATGAATGACTAGAATTTAACACTGAACAGGTTACGGTTTGGGGTCAGGAACTCTCCAGGCTCCAAACATTATGTTCACCTGCTATAATTAGTCATTCTAATAAACTCTTGGAGAAGGGGAATCCAAATATTTACGTGCAACTGCTTATTTAGCTGCTACATTTTGATTTAAGACCTGAACGCTTTGTCAAGGCCATACTTTGCTGAAGATGTGATTAAGTTGTTTGGACTGAGTGAAGGTTACCTGCATTGGGATAACAGATAATGAAAGCTGTGGTGCTTTTTCCGATGGCCTCAATGAACGGCCTCATCTCTGTCGCCCCTAAGGCACAGTTCAGACCAATGCTGCAACACAGAGAGGGACAAAACCAGTAAGAAACTGGAGTATTAGAAGTAATGGGACAGAGGTGTGTTGTCAGAACTCTAGTAACACAACACAGCTTTGTATGCAGTGCTTTTGTGACTCACCATAGAGGCTTCATGTGGGACACACTCACTACGAAGGCTTCTCCCGTCTGGCCGGACAGAGTGCGTCCACTCCGGTCAACGATGGTGCCTGAGATCTGTACGTTGAATGGGACGGGGGGGGGGGGGGGGATGGGGGGTTAAATAAGTCAACTAAACCCTGCAGAACACGCTCATCCTGGTTTTAAAATCTTTATCTGAATATAGCACACCACTTTCAGACAGACAGCATGTTTACATGAACTGCATATGCTCATGTGCGAACCCAAACATGAACTGTCACCAGAGAGTATCAAATTATTAGATTATGAATAAGATATCAGTATAGACATACAAATATAGGTTTCCTTTCGTAGCTCTTCTCAAACAGCAGGTCGATGGCAAACAAGGCAGCCTGTAGAGGGAAACAACGGCAGAAACATAAATTCCTGTATACTGTACAGTTATTTATAACTGAATTAATTATATATATATATATATATATATATATTATTCAAATGTGTTCAAGGTCTAATTTTTATATTCATTTCAAAGTAATTACTAACTGAAACCCCTTTCTATCAACTGCCTGCCCTCTGCGGGGCAGAATTCAATCGTACAAAAAGATGTTTGAACCAATCGGACGAGGGATACCTTGGCGTTGGCCGTATCAAAAATGGTTTCAACCAGAAGGATGTCCGCTCCTCCATCCAATAACCCTCTAACCTGCTCCGAGTAGGCCTCTACGAGCTCATCGAACGCTGGGGAAAGCGCACACACACACAACGCACGTTTCAGTGAATGTCATTACATACTGTACATTACATTGCCGTGAAACTCATTTGCACGTTGTGACTTATAGCAGGAAAAGCACAGGTCTAACGACAACAAGATGAGTGTCCCAGGAGCCACGGCAGTGGAACAGTGAGCCGGTGTAAACGGTACGAACTGAATCGCCACGGCCCCTTCGTGGGTCAAAGTTAAATGACTAGTGAATCTCGTCTATTGAGTGAATTTCTTTGTTTCCAGGCTGGACATACAGCTATAACCCTGCATCTTTCAGTCACTTGAGAGATGAAAACAAAACAATGTGAGATCATCTTACTGATGTTCCTGAAGTCGGGCCTCTCCACAGACGGGGACACAGACAGCGTCTTATTGGTGGGACCCACTGCCCCGGCCACATAGCGTTTACAACCTGATAATACACACACACAGACGATGTTACACACACAAGGAAATCCCTGTGTACGTTTTATCCACCGCTGTAATGCTTAAAGTTCAGCTGACCAGTTTGTTTGGTGACGTCGTCGGCCGCCCGCCTCGCCAGCTCTGCAGACGCCCTGTTGAGACGGTAAGCCTGCGCGACAAACGCACGACACGCGTTTATATTTAAAAGCAAGCAAGACACAAGCCTGTGACTGTCATATTTTTATGATTATAGGGAAGGGCTGTGTATTGGTAAGAATCAGACAATATGATATGCATCATAATACGGTGGTTATGATTCCATGTAGTGCGATACTCTATCGCATTTTTTTTATTAGACCTATATTTAACTAATTCTCTATTACAATGACGACCGAGGCCAAGTCAATACAAGACATTAGAAACATAGATATAACTCGTGCAATGAAACGTTTTTTTTTCTTTCCTCTTTCTTTTATATTGTATCCCTAAAGTTCTAGAGTTCTGTCTTGTAAAATCTAAATAAATATATTTAAAAAAAAAAAAAATTTAAACACAACACTAGAACAAATTAAAAGTACGGCAATTTAATAGGATTTCTTTTAACCACTTTCAGGAAACGCGTAAAGAACAAACCAACATATGCATAAAATCAGAGTATAATTTTTTTTTTACTTTTTCCACGCATCAGCACAGTAAGAGCTGCATTTATCAAAGTCATTATAACATTAAACAACATCGCAGCATGAATCTGCACGTAACCTTTTTTTTTATTTTAATTTTTTAAGAATCGATATGGTAGCACAAAACGTAACATTGTGATACGATAAGTGTATCGACATTCTTACACCTCCATCATATGTGACTTGAAATAGCCTAATTTTGTCACTTGGGACCTGTATGTAAAAAAAAACAAAGCAAATCAAAACTACATACACAGAATATAAATTATCATTTCGAATAACTTCTAGAATTTTAAACTTCAAACACTAATACTTTAATTTCCATGCATTATGACTCTTTAAGACTGAAATAAGTACAGTGCTTGCAAACTAAGGAGTATTTTGTAGCTTCTGGTAGAGAGAAGATCAAGGTCACAGAAGCAGATGGAGAGCGCACAGACGCATTGGAATTTCCACCATGCGGGAAAACACGGGGAAAAAAAAATTGCGGAACTCGATAATAAAAATGGAATCAACTGTAACGGACGGAACGTCGTGGAATTTGCCAAAATGTGGACGCCTAGCAGGATTTATCCACAGTGGTCAACAGTGACAGACGCCATACCATGTGCTCCAGTCCATAGTCGGCCTGGGCGACAGAGGTGCTGCTGAATGTGTTGGTCTCTATGATGTCAGAACCCGCCAGCAGGTAGTCCTATAAAAATAGAGAGCGCGGGTTAAGACACTGAGGACGGTTTAGAATTTCATTCTGCACAAACTAGATTCCTTTTTCACTTAATTTGTACTGGGTTGGAGTCAGAACACTCTCAACACGTAGTACTGAAAGTTACTACATGTCTGATAGAACTAAAGGCAAGTGGGCCTAACGTATTGTGGGTGAACGGGGCCCTTTGCGGTTACCCTGAATGAAGGTACCTTGTGTATTTTGTAAATGATCTCGGGCTGTGTGAGGCTGAGAAGGTCGTTGTTGCCCCTCAGTGGAAGAAGGTGCTCTTTGAACTCATCCCCCCTGAAATCTTCTTCTTCTAGTTTATGCTGCTGGATCATGGTTCCCATACCGCCATCCAGGACCATGATCCTTTGCTGCAGCACTGCTCTCAGCTCGGACTCTAATGGACATCGGCATCCTGGAACGAAAAAGAGAATTCATATTAAAATCAGGGATTTTTTACAGTTAAACTTTTTTTTAAAAGAAAAAACAAGCAGCTTGTGATAAACATAAAAAGGGAGAAAATAGAACCATCACTTAATCTATTGCCTTGAACGGAGTCGAGCATACCAAGAAAAACATCATAAACATCACGTTTTTGCTATAGTGTCAGACTCAGAAAGCCGTTTTGGATCAGGGAAAGTTAATCCACTCAAGCGGACATTTTATTTGAACGACAAGTTGTTTATCGTTATAGTCTAGACGAAGAAAATAAACAGGTTATGAGATTATTAAAATATAAACAGTTAATAGATATGATAAATGGCATATAGCTATGTGGGTACAATAACAAATCTGAAGTACAGGTAAGTGTGTATGGCAAATTCAGAATCTTCATGATCATGCCCATGATATTTGCACATAATGTCTCATTATGTTCCGTAAACCCGAGAGTTGTAATATTTCAGTCCAATACATTGCTCTAACCTTCAAAAGTGTAAAAAAAAAAAAAAGCACTTGGATATGATAAGAACAAAAAGTTTGGGGTTTTGGAAAAGACCAATGTCAATATTTGAGCAGGGCTCCAGACTAACTTTTTTTACAAGGAGCACAGTGGCCCCTAACTTAAAATTTTAGGGGCGCAAGCAGAAAATTTAGGGGCGCACACTATAAATCGACTTGCAAAGTTTTCCTATCATTTTCACTGTATTACTGATAAATACTTTGACAATAAATGCATACACTACAATCTTAGGTGAACTGGCTTTCGCCACTCATCGCGAAAGCTGAATTTCCTGCCTTTTTTCGCCACGACCGTTTCCTCACAATCTGAGTCGGACTCATTCTCGGGATTTGTCTTCTCTAGATCATTAGGTTTAGGAAGAAAGTACGAACTGATAGTCCGCTTCGCCATTGTCCATTGTCTACAGGAGACACCGCTATGTGAAATCTGTGGATTCGCGCGATAACCCCCCCCCCCCCCAAGACCCGCCTCTTTTCACACATTAGCCTATCACAGTGGTCATTCGCCCCCCCAGGCATTACCGCTAACCAGGCACGTGCACAAACATTTTGGGGGGCAGGTGCTCAAACCAAAAAAAATTAACAGTAGGATATTTTCAACTTATATATTTATTTTTGTTAACAAACTAACTAAAATTGAATAAATAAATGAATAACAGGCAACTTTCCGTGTCCTCTCCTGACCAGGCACAACAGTAGTTAAAGGAATGTTGAGAGCCTCTGCTTCTCTGACGCACCTTAAATATCTCCTGAACTTCTCCTCAGACCTCAATGCTTATTGTGTGAATTACACCATCAGTTAGCTTGAGGCTGTGGAGCGGTCCAGGCTTTCTTGTTGCAGAGCGTTTGATGAAGAGCAGTGACTTCACATGCTGGGTGCTGATTTCCATGCAGAGGATGAATGCCAAGTTAATCGCATTTTTGTAAAAAAAAAAAAATTCTAGCTGTGAATTCTCGTGACATTTATAAACACGTCGGACCAGTTGCGACGTAATGTTTTCAGCGGCGTTAATGTTGTGGTTAATTTATCACCAAACAACGTTGGGGGATTGCACAAACACGTCACTACCCGTTTGTCTGATGCTGCGGGTCAGAGCAGAAGTAGCTGCACCCGTCTGGCCTGGCGCTCAGCGCTGCATGAGCATGACGCGGAGGAGGAGGAGGAGCGCGCGGGGGCTCGTGAGCGCCGCGGAGAATGTCGGGGCGAAATTCTCACAAGAACTCAAATCAATGCAAAAGGGCAGGTGCTTGAGCACCACTAGGGGTCTATCCAGGGCCGGCTCTAGCCCTTCGGTTGCCCTAGGCGAGATTGAGTTTTGCGCCCCACCCCCACACAATACTTTACGTCACTGAAGAGACATATATTAACTTAACTGCTTTACTTTTCATAGCAGTTTTTCACCCACTTATAATTCTACTATTCTACATTGCTGTTCAACAATAAATGGTGCATGGACAACAAACACCAGAATAGTTTCAGAACATTTTCTTTTTTATTATTTTCAATAATTTATTACACACTCAAAGTTAGGATTAAATTAACTCCATAAACTGTGCAAAACACTCTTTTTTTCAAATATGTTTATTGAACAAACCTATACTTTACTTTCTTTTCCTCTTCTTCCTTTTTTCGTCCCTGTGCTCCAGATGGTTTAGACCGCTTCATTTTTGCAAATGTCACGGGCCAGTCAAAGTGGCCGCGCAATAGATTTTTCAGATCGCGCACATTTTTCAGACCGCACAAACGATTTATTTTTTGGAGTGAGTCATCTTTACAATAGAAGATCTTTGATGTGACGTGTCGAGTCTTGGCCAATCAGCGTCCCGTTTTCTCGAGAAAAAAAATTCTGATTTTTGGCCGAGTTGTCGTCCTCTCCGTAATAGAACATCTTTGATGTGACGTGTCTTGGTCCCTGCTCGCGGGAGCCAGCGCCCGTGGTCGCGAATTGCTCACAGTGCTGAAATGTGCGCTGTGAGGGCGCCCCCAACCCATTTGTCGCCCTAGGCAGTCGCCTAGTTCGCCTATAGCAATCGCCGGCCCTGGGTCTATCTGTGCACGTGCCTGCCGCTAACTATAGTGGGCTGAAGTGTAGAACAAGTTTGACAGCAACAACAATATTTAATAAAAAAATAAAATACTGGTCGCGCATGCGCGAGTAGATGAAAAATTTAGTCGCACTGTGTCTAATTTTAGGCGCAAAATGCGACCATTTGGTCGCAGTCCCCGATAGTCGGATTTTACAGAAGACCAGAGTTGATCGGGGTGTGAACAAACTGTGTGATGGAGGCACTGTTTTCAACCAAGACATCTGTGATAAGAGGGTAGGGTCTGACACTCAGCTGATTGGTTGGTCGAGCTCTCCTGCATATCCACAGGTTCACTCAGAACGAACGCACACTCCTACCTACCAACCTACCTACCTACCTACCTACCGGGATTTGATCAACAACTGCTGTATAAACATGCTCTGACTGAATCACATACATACCGTTGTGAATTAAGAGATCTTATACATTTTTTAAACAGGGAAAAACTCAATATGTTGGATTCATCAAAAAAAAGAAGTTATACTTCACATTATGAACAAAACAAACCTTTCATTTCCAGTTACAGTTGTGTTTTATTTTCTGTCTGGCCAGATTATCATCTGCGTGCTACATGTTTAATTCATCAAAGTATATACATGTTGTATAAGATTATACTGGAATAAATGTTATATCATAGCTAACTAGACAAAATAAACTGTCGCATCCGGTTACAGTCCATGTCAAAGTTAGCTCGTGTAACTTGCCCCGCAGGCGCGCGCACACACACACACACGTCACTAGTGGACAGAAGTGAGTTCACTGAGAGCAGTAGTTAGCATTGCAGGCTACAGCTAAGCGTTAACCACACGGTCCATGCTGTTAACGCTGGACGAGACAACGCAAGTGAACTTACCCGCTTCCGAAGAGCGCTGAATGACATTAGTCGGAGCCATGCGGTCCGTCTGCAACCCACGAGGTTAGTTTAGTAGCTCAAACCTTTCACAGCCAACCGGAACTCACTTCTTCCCTGACTTGGAGCGAGCTTGTGGGAGGGCGGGACTGTTGGTGGGTCTGTCGTTCTCACTGGTCAATAAATACCACCGGTTGTAAAATCGCTGTTCTCATTGGCTAGAATTTCTCCATTTAGGAAACTGATAAATCGAAATGATTTGTTTTTGTTTTACTTATTGACAGAAGCATGGATGTATCAGAAGGAGGCGAGGAGAGGCAGCAATAATAGATGATTTGAAGTGTGAGTTTTTATGTAATATTGTGTCGTGTCTATTTTGGATCTGCAACGTATTGCTATTGTATATTTGCACCCCTAAATCTAATATGTTACATCAAATGTAACAGATTAACAGAAGGGAATCTATTACTCTGTGACATTCAGTAGCATACTGTAAAGTGGAGTACCTGATGTTTTAAATTACATTCAGGTTCAATTAAGTGTCTTGTTCTTAAACACAAATAAGATATAGTGAACAAATGCTTTGGTGGCAATACAAAAACAAGAAAATTAGGCTAATCCAGTAGTGTCTCATGTACTGTGAATGCTCACAGGAAGACATGGGGAATATGATCTATGTATCGATCATAGGAGGTGTCTGGTTTGTTGATGTGTGTTTGTTTGTGTGTGGAAAAATAATACAAATGTGGGAGAGAAACACATTCAGCCCCTTCTTCAGCAAAAATACTAAAACATGAATTATACTTTTTTTGTATCAAACTGGCAGGACATCACTCTGGATCCACTGCCCACCCTGAGCCGGGCCTCTCAGAGGACTGCACTGAAGCCACACACACGTGGAACAGCCTCTGGGCTAAACTTTGCCATGTGGAGAACCAGAAAGCATGAATGGCTTCAGTGCAGAACAGAATTGGTTTGTTTTCAATTTCAAAGTACATTTTATATATATTTTATGTTTCACATTGAAAAACAGAAGTCACATTTGTATTAACTGTATTTGATGTTACATTTATAGAAACAAATAATAGAGAATAGATATGAAATAAACATTGAAGTCGCACTGTGCAATCCAGTTGCCGTTTTTCGTTTCAACATAACACGCTTTCCAGCAGGGGACATTTCTAGTATTCAGCAGTCAGAAAAAGTGACTGTGGAATGACCTGCCAGCTCAACTCAGTTCAAGATGGCCAATTTGGCTTTTTGAACGAAACAAATATTACAACTATTTAGCATGCTTTGAATTGTTTTGTTGTTCAGTTGGTAGGAGACCCCGGGGAAGACCGAGGACACGCTGGAGGGATTATATCTCCCGGCTGGCCTTGGAACGCCTCGGGATCCCCCAGAATGAGCTGGAAAGTGTTGCGGGTGAGAGGGAAGCCTGGGTCGGCCTGCTGAACCTGCTGCCACCGCGACCCGACCCCGGATAAGCGGCCGAAAATGGATGGATGGATGGATGTTGTTCAGTTCAATATTTATTTATAAATCCACAACTGCAGATTATTTTATCTTTATCTTAATAGTAAATACATGACACTCTTTTCTCAGGGTTAGGGGTTAGACATCCATGGTGTTAATTTTAGCATCTCCTGGGGGTAAAGCTACAATGAACCCCCCCAGGCAACAAATTAAACATCCTTAATAGAAAACCAACCTATTTTTAGGCCTCTGCTCGAAAATTGCATACCTAAAATAAAAAGGGTGTATCTCTGCAACCACTAGGGCTATTTGAATAATTTTGGTGTTATAATAAAAGGCTACATTTGTGCGATTTTGTTCAGATGTGTAAATATCAGTCTATATGTTACTGGTTAGGAGTAAATGAAGATGAGCGAAGAAAATGAAAAGGTTTCAGGTCCGCCTAGAAAAAAAGCACTTTCAGGATAATTATATTTCTTTGAAATGCTGCAGCAGTAAGGTCTATCAAATCATAGCACAATATGTGAACAGTCTCTCTGCAAAGGTTGACTTTTAAAAAAGTGAAGCAGAACAAAGTTAGAGAGGGTTTAGTACAGAGACAATTCAGGCGAGGTCTCCATAATTTGCATTAGGCACATTTGCGCACATCTGTGACATTTGAAATGTCTCATGTACCAAACCATATATTTCACTTGTATATTACTTATGGTGTTCAATAGATCCAAATGCAGCAGTTTGGGGCTTCTTTTCATAAAACAAGCTATGATTTACAGTTTTATATAACAATCGCTCGGTCTTCGCCCACTAGAGGGGGGATTAGATTTTAAAAGGTTAAATAAAAATACTAAATTATTTCCTCTACTTTACGTGTCTACTTTTTAACATTAAACTTTCTTTTACTTGAGTTAATGATTCACAAACTTCCCCTAGTGGCAAGATGTTGGTTCTGCTTACAAGAAACTAATTTACACACAGCCTGCTGTACTGTACATTGTCATTATTATAATGAAGAATGAAGAGTGATATTTAGGCTGTATTCGGTTATTAACCTTCAAGCATTTTTATGTCAATAAACTCTTGACAGTCTTGTTAAGACGTCCTCTGTGGAGCGCTAAAACAAATGCTTTTTCAACAAAAAGTCACTACTGCGGCTGGGCAGGAGTCGCCAGACAGGGTGGAGGAAGTGGCTGCCGGGTCGGGGTCTTCGGCCTGCTGCTGCTACTACTACTACTTCCATGCAAAGAGACACAGGAGCTGCTCCCCTCAAACTGTCCTCTTTGTACAGAGACAAGATACATTATTTCACACGCAGCCACATAAAGAACATGTATTTGGTCCTGTGTGTGTGTGTGTGTGTGTTTGTCTGCTGTTTAACACAATTCATCAACATTAGGTGGAAAGTTTAGCCATGAATAAGAGAACAAGTGATGTTTGGTGAGACAGCACCGCCATGTGGCCAATTATATAGCACTTTATATTTTGGTTGATAACGACTGAAACGGAGTTAATCCTGGATTCCTTCGTGAATAATGAATCCCAAATAGCTTCTGTTATATTTTGAATGGCATCTTTCAAACTGTACTGATGCTTTCAGTTTTTGGGTACACCACTTTCTGATGAGTCATCCTTTATAAGCATGCATTCATGGCTTTTTTAAATTGTTATTAACTCTTTTTAAAAGATAATATAAAAGTAATTACAAAGAATAAGAACTGGGAGGGAAATCCTCCATCAACATCAGATAGCTCTTTAATTCATCAGGAAGACCACTTCCTGACGGCTGCAGGACGTCAAGAACAAAATCAATTGATATTGTGTAATTTTTAAGCCATGAATTAATTCCTATAAACCCTTCATAAAGGCTGACTTATCGGAAGGTAACAAGGAAAATGACCTGCTGGCAAAACAAAAGAAAAAAAGATGCAGAATAAGAAAAGTGTGCTGAGAAAATAGCATTTAAATTAATTCCGACATCCTCTGAAGCTTTCAAAGTAAGACTTTGTGTTTTTTGTTCATCACTTCAGAGAGCGGGCTTTTTTTCTTATTTCTGTCAATAAACAACATAGCTTCATATTACAGGAACATCCCATACATACTGGAAAGACTCTGAATCGTGAGGTGACGTAACATCGCCATGACACGGAAAATGCTCCAATATACAGGGACATCAGTTTCTTGATAGGATGACAGTTTCCATTATTAAAACAAGTTCCAAAAATCAGATCATGTTTCCTTTACAGCTGATGTTTAATATCAATACATCTAAAAAATACAATTAAAACCTTTCTGCCAAAGTAATGAAGCGCGTGTCAACAGTCCAAAGAGCAGACCGAGCATCTCAGTCTGCAGAGGGTTTTCCTCATGAGTCCAGATGCAGTGATTTAGTCGTCCTGGGACCCCCCCTTCAGACTGGACCTGTGCTTCTTCTGGTCCGCCTGGCCCATGGCGCGGTACAGTTTTTTGCGTGCCTCCTTGTGTCTCTGCATCTTGGCCTCCTCCTGCTTCCCCTTCTGCTGCAGGAACTCCTTGTGCTTGGCATGCTGCGCCGTGTGGGCTTTCTTCCTCTTGAAGTTGTGGACCGTGCTCAGAGCGTGGACCAGGGCCGCCACCTTAAGGAACGGGACAAGAAGAGCGACGCTTAGAGATGAAGCCAGGTCTCACTACAGGAAGCGGTCCAGGGCCGTCTGGAATCAGTTACGATATTATCTAAATGGTGACATCTGAACACACTGGACTCTTTCTGGTGTCAGAACAAACAAGCGACTTGCTTGAGGTCACAAAAGCTCCGCCCCCACTCCGGATGGAGTCCGGTTGTGCTCACCTTCTTCTCATGGGGCTCCCTGATCACACTGGGCCTCTGGAGATCTCTGGGCGTCTTCCCTTTGGGTTGCTGCTGTTTGGGTTTGCTCTTGAAGGGCAGGGCCTTCTGGAGCTCCTTGGGGATCTGGAGGCGGTTGAAGTGCCTTTGGGCTCGGACCACCGGCTGGAAGGGGAGAAGGACGGATATGTACACATCAAGTCAGGATCTCTATTTGGTGTTAAGTACGGCTCTACAGATGCTTTAAATGCATGAGATCAGTTGTCACGATAGCTACTAGTGTTGGACGACACATTGCTGCAGAAATAACAGATAATTTTCATTAAGAGACAAAGAACCTTGGAAAGTATTGGTAATAAAGTGTACACTTGAGGTGATCAGGAGGAGTCTACTCCACCTTGTACAGAGAGTCCACGTTGGGTTTGTAGCGGATGCCCAGGTCGTGTTTGAGCTGCCCTAGAGTCCTCATGCCCGCCCAGCTGTCCTTCTGACCGACGGGCAGCAGCAGAGAGGTGACGGGGTTGTAGAGCTGCGGAACGGTCACCGGAAACCAGGAGCGCAGGAACACAACGTCTGTACAACCACACACAACCACACACACACACACACCCCTTGAGAAGCGATACATTGTTGTGTCCTGCGTTGTTGCACTCTTGCATAATGACTGATCTGACAACGTAACAAACACTCACCGCTCATGAGCAGGCGGTCCTCAAACGTGGCTCTGTAGGCTCCTGGTGGTGTAGACAGCGCCTTCTTGATCTGACCTCTGACCCCCGATACTGTTCGCACGGAGGCGCCTTCGAATTTAGCTACCTCCAGCACTGTGTTGAACATGCCCTGTGAGACAGATGGAGGAGTCAATCACAACACTTCACATCAGTTGTATTCATGTCATATCACTGCTTCTTCAAGTTGGCCTGCCTTTTTTATTATTATCGTGATTAGGGTCCAACACGTCCGGTACCTACCGGACCGAAAAGCAACGCAGATTTCGGTGCTTCCTTCTGGTGCCTGAGCAGATTTAAATACTTTTTTTTTTTTAACACTACTCTGTAAAGTTGCACGATATATAGATCCTAAAAAGGTAGCGCGGTACCCGTACATTAAAAACAATAAGATTTTGATGTATCGATACTATTAAAACAGCACAGATCAGAGCGCAGTCGCTGCTCTGCGCTCTGTCTGCCTGCATGCAGAGCGGGGCTCAAGGGGGCGGAGCTTCCAGCACCCACACGCTGCGCGCGCGCACACACAGAGATCGCTGGAGACACGAGCACGAGCTTTTGAACGTCCGTCCTCGGCTTGCTGGAACAAATCGCTCCCAGTTGATATTAATGATGACGTGTAGTCCAGTAAAGCAGCAGTTTCTGAGTTCTGTTGCACACGTTCCCAATCAGGCCACATGATGCTTGTGTCTGTTTTTTTAAATATATATTGTTTATAGTTTGAAGTTAAAAGGTTTGAAGCCGTAGTTTGAAGTCAAGTGTTTTGTATGTATTTATTCATTTATATTTATAGTATACTTTAAACAGTTAATATATCGTTCAATTTGAAGAAAAAAAATTGCCTCGGTTCAGGCACCGGTATCGTTTTAAAAGTATCGGTTTAGCACCGGTATCAGGAAAAAAACAAACGATACCCATCCCTAATCGTGATACGCGGGTTACTATTCAATATACTGTGATATATTGCGATACTGCAACCAAGGCGATATACTACGATTAAAAAGAATATCATTTAATATATCTGAACAAAGGAATCAACATTTGCCTATATCAGTAAAATAATAAAACAAAGTGCTGGCAGGATTTTTGAGAAAAATAAATAACATTCTTTTTTTTAACTATTAATTAAAAAAATCGACAGGGTCGTTGAGAATCAACAAAACTAAAATAATCAATATTTTCTTGCACCCATCATAAATGGCACACTTAATAATTTATTGAACAAATTATATCTCTATAATGTGGACTCCCCATTATTGATCTATCACATCTAATGTCTCGTGTTTTTAACCTAAAAGCTGGAGATGATCTCTCTCTAGCCCTAAATAACACAGCTAAAAGACCAACAGGCAGAAACTAAAGTCCCCCTACCTTGATGAAAGAGGTGTTCTTAAAGATCTTTTCGGGGTAACCGATGAGCTTCAGCTTCTTCACTACAGTCACAGACTTATCCAGGTCCAGGACCACTCCTGTTGCTGCAATACGGAAATTAGCCTGCAGAAAGAAAACAGGAATTTATCAGTAAACTACGTAGATATAGATCAATAGGGGGGGCAATAAACTGTGTTTGGGCTTAGTGGAATGATAGGGCAAATACGATATATCTGATAAAGCTACATTGTGAACAACAACTCCGTTGCAATGAGAAAGAGTAGAGCAAACAGAAGAAAAGAGTATTGGGCGACGGTAAACATCATCATGATGTGTTCAACGGTTTTCTTGTGCAATTTAGTTGAATACATCCCGTTGTTTGAAGGAGATGTTTTCAACATAAAATAGATATTAGAGAGGGAACTTCCAGCTAGCTCCAAGCAACTTATAATACATAATAAAAATGACTAATGCCCCCCAATATGTTCAAAACAGATATTTAAATAAAATACAATAATTTATGGTCAAAAGTTTTTGATACCAAATCATATGTTAATGTGGTATTCTGGAAGAGCAAAATGCATTATTCCATTTAGTCAAGGGTTTTCAGACATGGAGTTCCTTTTTACAAATACTATTTTTGCCATTTTACCATTTGGGTAACGGCCATTGCTCTCACGTCTACTGGCGCTCTATCATGTTATCTGAAGAATTCAGATTGAACTAGCTGCTCCCACTGATCCAGACTGCTGAGACCCGAGTGAGTGACCTACCTTAACTCCTGCTACCGTCTGCACAGCCAGGAAACCGGTGCCCTGTGGTGTGACAGGACCTTCAGCGAGACAACAGGGGAGAGAGAACACAGGTTATTATTATTATTATTATTATTATTATTATCATCATCATCATCAGACACAGCTGATCTTCATAGACATGACTGCAAAACACTTCTTGAGGAATAACATGTCACGCTGACTGGAGCCGATTCCAGCTGACATTGGCTGAAGGCAGGGTCCCCCCTCGCCAGACTGTCGCAGGGCTGACCCAATCGAATCCAGGCCCCTCTCGCTGTGAGGCGACACTGTGCAACCCATTTCTAATATACAGTATGTTGGAACTAAAATAGTTCTAATATGGTCAGTCCTGATAAAGACAACCACAGCAGTAAATAGACACAATGTAGAGGGGAAGGTTTTCACCATCAATAGCACTTTCGTCTAAAGCATGAACAGGAATATAAATGTCTTCTTTTATCTGTAAGCAGCCGATGGAGATGCGTTAATCAGAATGATATTTTCAGTCTGAATCAGATTATCGTGTGCTTGTAAACACAGCCATTCAATAATGGCGCCTTACCCCAGATGGAGGCTCCACAGTGCATGTGCTGCGGTGTATATTTGAGCAGGCGGTGTCGTCCGTTGTGGTCCTCGATGTGGTAGAGGGGGATGGTCTGGAAGCGCCGCCAGCCCAGTGACAGGATGAGGGGGTCCCGCGTCTTCAGGATGCGGTGATACCAGCGGTGCTTCTTCAGCCGCATCTGACATGCACACACGGATTTGGGCGTATTAAAAAGTTATCAAGAAAACCTTTGAGGGCTGTAGTACGACCGAGATGATACAATAAATAAGTACAAATATATAATATATAACCCACTTGTAGTATTTCTTAAAGGGATAGTTCAGGTCTTTCGAAGTGTGATTGTATGAGGTACTTCTCCATAGTCAGTATGTTACTGCAGTAGATGGAGTTTTTAGAAACTGACAGGAGTACCAGCACGGGAGCAAAACAGTGTCCTGCTGTGGGCGTATGTTAGACGTCTAAAAAGATATGCTTAGTGCTCAGTGCATTTGGGCTAGAAGCACAATGTGTTCACCGGGTTATGTTGCAGAGATCTGACGGTGTAACTGAAGCCGGTGAATAGATCGAGATCTTTGCTCTCGTCAAAGAATTCGTACTAACCAGAGTCTCACAATAACACAACAAAGGAACCAATGGAGGAAGCAGTAGACTGAGCAACACAAATCGTACCTGCAGGTATCCCACATTACCCTCAGAGGAGCCCAGACCACCGAGGATGATGGGATAATGGGGGTCGAAGTTGGTGACAAACTCGCAGGGCAGGGAGGGGATTTCTAATCGGACGTACATTCCTGGTCGGAAGCCTTCGTATTGCACTCTGGTCTCGTCGTCCACATCCTGGAATTCCGCCCTGTTCAGCTGAGGACAGAAAAATATGATGTATGATTTATCCACGTTCCCATTGATGCTTCACCACACGGAGGATTTTCTGTATGATGAAGGAACATGTCGGTACCTCGGCCTGCTTCTGCAGCTCCTCCTTCAGGTCATCAAAGTAGGTGGCGTCTCCGTCGTCGTACTCTGAATTGAATCTGTCCTTCAGCCTCTGTTTCTTCTCCAGGCGCTTGTTCTTCAGGGCCTCATCGTCGTCCACCTTCACCACACTTTCTTCCTGATCATCATCATCGTTGTCATTTTCGTCGTCACCGCCACCCTCACTATTCTGCTGGTCATACAAGACGAAACATCATCCTACTGAGGGAACTACATGGTCTGTTTTCAGAATTGGTCGACTGTAAAAGATTTAAAGTGCTTAAAGTCACAGGAAACAAGAAGTCAAATGTGGTACATAAGCTTGGGACATATTGGATTTGCAAAACAAGAATGATTAATGTGCTACAAGGCGTCTGGTACTGACTTCCAGTTCACGTCCACATTGGCAGAGACTGTTGAGTGTCTTTTTTTCTTTTACATTCACAGTTTCTATTCAAATGTCTGTCGTTATATCACCCAAAAGAAAAGGGCAAAATACAATTGTGTTATTGAGGTTATATAAATAGAATGTATGGTGCGGTTAGAGTGCCGCTACACCTGATACCAGCTTTTACAGTGAAACTTGTTGAAAGGCTAAACGCCAACAAATATTGATTGAAGCAGAATACTTCGTTAGATCAAAAATCATGATGTGAACTTTGAAAAATCTCACTTTTTTCTCTCAAATGTATATTTTACGACTGAGTTACAGAGACGAGGACAGTCGCTCGCAGTGAACATTAGAGAGAGAGAGAGAGAGAGAGAGAGAGAGAGAGAGAGAGAGAGAGAGAGAGAGAGAGACGGTGGATTACAGCATGCAATCTGTCAAAGTTATCAATAATAGTAATAATTGGAATGTCAACCCTATAAACGAAGCTTTGAACTATTTGGTACAGCCCGAGCGGAAACCTAAACATTGTGGCCCTTTCATACATAATACCCAAGGTTATGTATGTCAATCATTTTCCTGGATCAAGTCTGAGACTCGTGTCCCATTCTTACAGAAGGCAAGTTCACACTCAAAAGGTTCTGTAGTAGTGCAGCTCGACTGAAACAATGTATAATATTAGATTATTCAATACAGCCATGCACTCAGAACTTAGTCCAGTGAACACATGTTGACAGAATTCTCTCCAACACAAGTGTCTTAAAATGGGAAAGACAGGAAATGACACTTGTGTTACCTGGGCTGTGTGTTGGTTAAGTTAACAAGCTAATATTAAACTAATAAAAAGTTAAAGCACACGATATACAGAATCTGTTCACAGAGATTACTGGATGTCAGCACTGTAGTGGATGCTGTGTTCAAACAAACTTTATCATAACTGCATAATGCTTCAATGGTCCAGTGGAAAATTATCTTAATTTCGACTGATTGCCGTAAATAAGATGTACCTCTGCCGGATCCTTTGGCCCGGTTTGGCCCTTGTGAACTTCTCCCGTTTCCAAATCCTCATAGTCTCCATACATCTCCTCTAGACACAGCAGGGCAACACAAGCAGGCGTGTTAACATGGCACCACATTGTTGTGGGACCCAGCTATACACCCCTCACATGTGTCTGCTATTGAAGGTTCCACACCCAACACAATAATTCAGTCATGAGAATTGTTTGTAGTGGTCTCCCTCCATAAGTCTAAAGGCGGAGTGGATTGGTTCTTCTCTCTCACCGTCCTCCTTCAGCAGCGTGGCGGCGTCTTGGCTCTCATCCCACTTCCCCGTCACAAAGCAGTCCCTGATGGAGTTCAGCATCTGGGACAAAAAAACAAAAAAAACACGGCAACCCGTAAGTTTCACTTCAACGTCTTTTTGCGTTTGCTTTCATACCAACAGCACAATGAGAACTCAGTTCTCTCAACTATCCCAGTTACTACCCAGTAACACCAGAGTATAATAAGGACGCATCCCCACCAAGACGTTACTGGTCATTTTAGTCCTAGGAACACTGCTGCATAGTATTCACTGATGTACTGATGCAACAGTCATCCCTGTAAACCCCACGCCAAAGGTTCCTGTACTGCCAGAGGGTACTACCCCTGACGAGGGCCTTTTTGGGGGATAAAATGTCACCAGAACTAAACTTAGACCCTGGTCCCTGCTGTCGAAACGCAAGGAGTTCCTCAAAAAGGTTCCTGGTCTCTGGAGGAAGTTCCTGCAGTGGAAAAGTGGCTCTATTAGTAACCACTGTACCTCCTCCAGGTCCCAGTTGTGGGAGGCGTCAGGGCTGAAGCGGGAGCTGTCGACCGCATTTGCTTGAAACTTTTTGCTATTCTGAGGGCGGCTGACGCGGAACAGGCCCCCCAGCTCCTGGTCCTCATCCTCAGAATCATCTACCTCGACAACTGGAGACAAGAAAAAGAGGGTTGACATCGACGTACAGTGTAGAAATGGATTATACTAAGATATATGTGTGTTCACATGCAACCAGGGCCTCAGGCTACCTGAACCATACACCAGTTTCCTCAGATTGGGGGCAGTTTGCTGTTGCCGCAGAAACGCCTCCGATGCTTTCTGCTTCAGACCCTCCTTCCACCTCAGACTCCCTGCGAACGGAAACAGGAGAATGGAGAATTCGCAACACAATTCTCGCCACACGGGACATTTACGAGCTTCTCTGTAGTTTCCGCTCCCCTCCTCTGTGTGTTCATACGTGACTGTAACAGGAGATGACACTCTGTTGAGTCTGTGTCGAGCTCCGCCTTTCACCGTGGTTTGTCAATTCAGTTGTCCGTCGACATTTTGTATGAAACTACCCAATGAACACTCAGCAAATCCCTAAGGACCCACCCACCTACGCTGCAAAAATATACTGGTTTTCACTTAGACAGCACTCTACCCAGCTAAAAAACAGCTAAAAACTAGTGTCTTCTTGCAGTGTACTGCAGAACAACACTTGCCACAGATAGCACCTCTGCTCCGCTCAGCTGTTCTACTCTGTGCGACGCGACACATGACCATGCGCTGGTAAACAGTACACATACAGAATACATATGTTGTTCTTGTTCTGAAAACTGTTCTTGAAGAAACTGAAACGTGTGCATTGTGTAAAATGTTTTGGTATTAGACATTTATTTACATGTATCTACCATTTTATTCATATATTCCACTGCTTTTGTGAACCTAAGACCTTTGGTAAACCAATTTCCATCACCAAAACGTTTCGTCCACATGAGTAAAGGTATGTTTTCACAAAATCGAGCTTAAATTTTTCAGCTTTAGGGCCATATTATCACTTTACACTTGTGCCTTAGGACAATTGTTCCTCATTATATAGCGAGCTGAGATTGTTCTGCAATTTTGTATGTAAAACATGGGTATGTATCTTATATGCAAGTGCCTTTAAAAAGGTGAATTTAAGAAATTATGTAAAATCGAGAAAATTAACTCAGTGCCTGAAGGGTTAAAGGGTCTCGGGAAACCAGTATCAGTAGTCTTTTTGAACGAGTATCAGAAGAGGACAAGTGGGATTAATGCAATGTTTTGTAAAACACTCAAATGAAAGGTAAAACTAAGAACAGATTTTAGATTTGACAGTATATTTACCCTCCTCCTCCTCCTCCTCCTCCTCCTCCTCCTCCTCCTCCTCCTCCTCCTCCTCCTCCTCCTCCTCCTCCCCCCTCGCTGTTTGCTCCTTCGTTGTAGCGTCGGCTGCATCGTTCTCTTCCCCCGATTCGCCTTCAGACTCTTCCTCGTCCTCTTCGGAACAGTGCCCGGAGTCTCCCGCTCTCTTGGCCTCCCCCTCGTCTCCACTCTCCTCCTCTTCCTCGCTCACCTCCAGGTCGTCTTCGCTGTCGGCGAACGCCGGCAGCTCGGCACTCTCTCCCTTCCTCTCCTCCAGTTTCTGTCTCTTCACTGGTGGCGCGTCCGCTACAGTCTTTTCTGTCTCGTCACATTTGGCTCTCGCCTCTTTGAGAAACGTGGACAGGTTCTCCTTGCTGTCATCCTCCTCCTCGCTGTCATCCTCCTCCTCGCTGCCATCCTCTCCCTGCTCCTCCTGGTCACTGTCTTCACTGTCACCGTCCTCATCATCACTGGATCCGCTGACGTCGTTCTCTTCCTCCGTAGTGAAGACCACCTTCCTCCTCTTTCTCTGGGTGTTAGGGTCCCAGACGCTCTCCTCCTGAAGACCCTCTTTCTCTCTAACACACAAACAAAACAAGAAAAGGTTAACAGTTTTACCAGTCTTGCAATGACTTCTCATCTCATGTAAAAAAAAAAAAAACTTAAATACACAACACAAATGTAATCCCTCAAATTCTTTTATTGCAAAATAGCGGCCACGAGAAGTCTTAGGGTGTAGAAATGAACCATTTAGTGCTCTCTGGTGGACAAACTCCGATCAGGGTATAACACACTGACACGATCAGCTATCGATGAGGCCTTTCGCTAACAACGTGCGCAGGGAGCATATTTTGTGCCTCTGATGTCCCGACGTCTGTCCCCAGAGAAGAGAAGGAGAACCGATCTAAGAGACGTCTCACCCGCTCTCCTCTATGACATCTTCGGGCTCCAGGGTGGCAGAACCGCTGAACAGAGACACCTTGCTGGCTGCCATCTTAGCATCTAGGGTGGCATGTGTGTCAATGAGGGATTGGACCAGCTCTGTGGTGGGCCGCACCTCCTCCTGTGCCGGGGGGGAGACAGTATGGTCACATTTGCAGTTACGAACACACAAAACAGTTTCTGCAGAAACATACTGAAAAAAAACACATACCTGTTGCTGGTGGACGTGGCTAGCAGGAAGGTCGATGTACACAGCGTCTTTGTCGTACACGACCCCCCCGACGCCAGCCATGGGCGCGTAGAGCAGACGCTCCTTCTCGTTCAGCGCCCTCTTCTTCTGAGCGTTGGGCAGGGCGCAAGGGTCCGGCAGGAAGTTCACGTCCGCCACCTGAAAGTCTCCAACACCTGCAGAGCGCGGAAATATTACTGCAAATGCTTCGTTGGCGCTACTCGGGAGTCGTACTGTAGCACTGTGCTCATGTACCTGGGATGTGGACCTGGCCTTTGTTTTTCAAATGTGTCCCTCGCAGGTAGCCGTAGAGGGACACCGTCCGGTCACACTTGGGGTCTGTCCTCACCAACTCCGGGTCAGTAAGGTCCTCCATACTGTTGTAATGAAGAGAGGACAATTGAGAAAATAATTATTGAGAGCGCCTACAAAGTAAAAGCCCCGTGACCGAAATAGGATAAGCGGTTTGGAGAATGGAATGTTTTCAGAAATGTCAGATGCAATATATATAAAGCACCTGAGATATCTTTTATTTATCACTATTCTTATAGTATAGTAATAAGAATAGGAATAATAGGAATGAGAAAACGGTTGTAAAGTTGCCGCTGCTGTGCGTCTTTCAGCACCACGGAGTTGAATAGAGAGAGAGAGAGAGAATATAATATGTTCAAAGACCATTTTACTAATCAAACAAATACACCCTCGGACTCGAAGGTTCACACATTAGTTCACTATTTCTGTTCTACAAATTCACACAACATGTGTAGAAGCTGTCCATACACTTCTCGAATCACGTCTCAGTACAGATACAAAAGTGATATATAAAATGTGTTTTAAAATAAATAAATAAAAACATGCTGCCACTGCGTCTGCAGTTCACAGACCAAGGAGCATGAACATGTGTGTGCATTGAGGCGAGCGGTTTGTAGAGTCGGGTTCACTCACCGGTCGACCAGCACATACGGGTGGGAGGTCTGCCACACCAGAGGACGGAACTTCATGACAGAGATGAAGCGGCCGAGGTTCTTCACCTCCTGGGTCTGATATTCGCCGTACACCATACCCGACAGATAGAACAGCTTGGCGCCCTGTCGGGGTTCAAACGAGCGCACAAGTTGAGGCTTCAACGTGCAGGATTCTGTGCGTGAGCGATGGTGGGGGTTATGAGGGCGTGCTTACCTGATACACCTCCGTCCAGAAGCGATGCTTGAGGTTTTTCTTGGTCTTCCGCAGCACCTTGTTGTTCTTGAAGGAGTCCAGGTGAGTCAGCACGCCCATGATACGAGGGAAGCCGTGCACCTGGCAAATGTTGAGGAACTCAAAAGTCTCCATCTCGAAGCCAAAGCTGGCGTCGATCAGCATCAAAACCTGGGAGGGACAAACAATGTGCTTAATTCAACTAAATGTAATTAAATGGTACATTATTCAGCCTTCTGGACTCTATGCAAATCAAGTTATTAAGCTGTATTGTATCAACGGGTTATTAGTCCGTCAAATACGTGACATTTCTTTTTTCATTTACTGTTAAGTGGATTGAAAAACTACTTTGAATAACGAAAACACAATGTGTACAGTTGATTATATATCAAAGTAATACTTTTCCATACATTTAAATCAACCCCTTCATACAGTTATCAAATTTACTGTGTATTCAAAAACTCACCAGGTCTGCTACTTTTGCAAGGTCGATCATTGTATTGATGTCATTGTTACACTCCATGAAAGTGAGGCGGCGCTTTTTTCCTGAAGAACCCAAAAAGCATGGCGAAAAACAGGGAAATCAGATCAAATCATAGAGCAGTACAACATAAAGTCAAGCAAAGTATGAAATATAAAAACAGGATTTCAAACATGAATTTATTTAAGTATTTTTACCTCTCAGAACACGGGAGTCGCTGGTCTAACTGCTGCCTCAGCCGGTTTGTTTGCTGGCGATATTGTGCGACTCTGGTTAGTTCAAATTCACCCAAGTTAAACAATAACACAAGCAAACTATTCAGCAAACTATCCGATCGAGGCAGCAGTAGACCAGCAACTCCTGTGTTCTGCAACGTAAAATTACCGTTTTATTTCAACAGAGTCTTGTGGCTTTGAAGAGAGCATAGATAAGAGCTCCCCATCCAAAAAAAGGCTGCCTGGTGGAAGTGCCTCATACAAGTCCACTTCAAACACCTGAACTATCCCTTTAACAGCAGCGCTCGGTCGAAGTGGACTACGAACACAGAAGAAATCAGAGGCCAGACTTACCAGAGACGATGGTTACAGGTCCACATATGTCCCCGAGCTTCTGCCGGGTGAAGTTTTTGATCAGGCAGCGGATCAGGGTGCTTTTTCCCACTTTAGGGGGCCCAACTACTACAATCACAATTGGAGGAGGTTCCAGGGAAGTCCGGTCTACAAGGGGGATATGGTGTTTTTTGGTCTTTATGTCTTGGGATCTGAAGAAGAAGAGTTTGTTTAGTCGAACTGTTCTGGAATTTACTGAATTATCAGTTATTGCTATTTTCGATTCATTTTGGCAAATGGGTGTCCCTTATTAGAAGTGAGTATGAAGGACATCAGAATGGACACTACAGCTTTTATGCTACAGACAGACGTGTGCAGCAGTACAGCTGAAAACGAGAGGCATCAGGACCGACCTGTGGAAAGTTTTGGCCATGCGGACGGCCGACTGCACGGCGAACGCTTTGGGGTTGCGTTTCCGTGCATCCTCTTCCGTGGAGGGCCCCTGCTTCTTGAGCTTCTTCCTCTCCGCCTTCGGCCCGCTGTGCTTCTGCTGATGCTGCTTCTGCTTCTTCTCCTTCACTTCCCCGTCCATCCTGTCCACTGGGCAAAAAAAGTATAAAAAAATCTAAGAAATTATGTTTCACTGTGGTGGAATGTGACACTTTTCAATTATTATTATTTCTTTAGTTTTACTAGAGACGTGAACAAGACCGGAGAGCAGTAGCGTCAAGAGAAAGAAAAAAATTGTTTTCCTCAGTGTAAAACACTTCAGGAAGTCTTAGTCCACACTTAGAATAATAATAAAACACCGGGAACCTTGACCTAATATGACTTTTACTGACACACATTTGTGACAAACCACTTTCGAGGAAAACATAATAGAAATGACTTCTCTGAATCCCGTGTATTCTGTAACTCTGGTGCGGAAATTATTTATTGTATGAATGTTGAATACTTCTGGATTTTATGTCGACGAAGATTAATCCAGCTGTTGCTCTTCATTACAGGAAAATTATCTGGAAAGAAGTCTCATGAAATCACCTCATTCTATATGTAAATTGTTTATCCATAAATACTAATGGTAAAAAAATACACGAATGAACAAATCCCCATCCAAGATCCACGCTGCTTACGTGACTGGTATTCACAATTTTTTCTATTTGAGATGTTAGAGAGGCCTTGACAACTCTTGTTGTGTCTCTTAAGCTGAACACAGAGAGGACATGGCCGTGTGTCTGTAATACGCATTTCAGTTGGTTTGTTATGATGGAGGGACACACGGTAGTCTTTACTTCAGTGTGTGTCTAGACGAGCGAGGGACCATCAGGAATACAAGATAATGTTACGGTTTGTATATAAAGTTAACTTCCGGCCTGTTCCTGTGGCTGTAAAGACGGAAGCTATCTACACACCTACGTTAAAAGTTCTGGGGAGAAAAATAAAATAAATTACGAGCAATACCTGAAGATAAACCTGCTGTAGTCTGGTCCGAGTAGGTTTTCTTCAGGTCTCACATGTGTATTGTAACCTCTAACCCGGAAGTGCACGGAAGCGTCACCTCGTAGTAAAACGAGTAGAAACAAATTTCATAAAAGGTTCCGCACCGTGACGGAACAAGCAAGCGACAAAGAAACTCTACAATGGCGCCCTCTGTAGGCTGGTTTGAGATTAACGCGTCCTTTACGTTAAAAGGGATAGAAAACCATTTTATAAGAAAACCAACAGAGGGCAGCAATGTCATGTTTTTTAATATATATTTTTCAAAGTGTAAGAAGGTGAGAGGTGAGGCTAGGACAGAGTGGAGCCGTTCATATTATTAAACGTACAACTGATATGGCTGACGTTGGCTTACTTTAGTGAAAGACAAGTTTAAACACTCTTGAATATCTTGAATATAGAATAACTCAAATTAAAATTGCCATTGGTGTGACCTTGGTGAGAAAATAAAAATAAGTGTGGACAAAGATGAAACGAGTAGATGAAAGAAGAACTAAAGAACTGTTGAACTGAAGAACAAACAAAAAAAAAATGTAAAAGAGAAGAGTCCTAAAAAAGAGGTGAAATGATCGAAGGGATGAGACAAAAAATGTAATGAATTGAAATGGAAAGACACACAGAGGCATTGGAGAAGTTCTGTAGGGAAACCTCCTTGTGTGAACGTTTGATGTTTGGTGGTCAGCTGGTTGGCAGGCCTTCACAGGGACCGTGTGCCGGAGCAAAGGTAACACATCTGACAAGCCCTCAGAGCTTCACAGACACACATCCAGTGTTTCTTTCCCTTCTAAGTTCCTCTTTACACTCTGGTCTTCAAATACTACCTTCATCTCTGACACTGGGCGCCCTGGTAAACTCTAGTATCCGGGGAGAGCAAGCAGCAGAGTTACAACACACATGAAGTCGCGGTTGTGTCCCACTGTTGGGCAACACAACATTTCATTTGAGGTTTTCTTTATTTCAGTGGATCCAAACACAGTGGCGGCCGGCCAATAGAGGGCCATGGGGCCTGGCCCCACCCACCTTGAGCCACCAATTTGTTTTAATAATAATATTAATAAATTATACAAATTATCAATATATATATATATATATATATATATATACATATATATATATATATATATATATATATATATATATATATATATATATATATATATATATATATATATATATATATATATATATATACTGAATTGTATTAATAAGATGTCCTTATTATGTCAAGGTGTTGGAATAAATGTTAAATATTTAACTGCAAAGTAGTAATGCGTGTTTGATACTTTTTTGCATTGAATCATACTGGGATGTTTGCTGAAATTGATTAGATGGCCCTACCAAAAAAAAAATCCACCAGCCACCACTGACCAAACATTAATTTCACACCCAGTGGCAACACAGAACTGGCTTTCGTCAGCGCTGCCAGAGCTGCAGGGAGGATTTCATACCACTGGATGGTGCCAGCAGACAAAGCACATCGCTGAGCAGCTCAGTGGACACAACCTGAACAATCACGATGGAGATGAGATCATGCAGGACACTGCCAGTGAAGATATGGTACTGGATCACTGTCATCATCTTCCTCCTTATCTTCTTCATCCTCGTCTTCTTCATTGTCACAACTGGCATCATGTTATGAAGGCTCTAATAGGCCCCTGTGCCGCCCTCCTGGTTTTCAAAGCCTTTGAACTTCCTCTCTTTAACATCAAGTGCTTGTTGTCTTTTTTAGATGATCCATTTTCACCTTCCTCCTAATAGTATTGGTACTGTTGTTATCATCATCTGGTGCGCTACATCTGGCATTTAATGCCAGATGTGCACTTCATGTCCTGACAGGAGTGAAATCAAACAATCAACTCGTCCCGATACCAAGTTGCTTTTAAGGAAAATACACAGTTAATAACGCAGAACATGTGTTTCTATATAAGCACTGCAAGGTAGTTTCTTTCAATATACAGGCCATATTCAGATTTTGCTGCCTTCTGCATTTGTCTGTGTGAAGTAAAGACCGCTGTGTTGGAGAGTACGTAGTTTACGTTTCACAGTAATATTCCGGTAATGCTGATGTTTTTTATTTGCTGAATTTCCAAAAAAGTGTGAAACAAATATGTTAGCTATACTTGTTCCATTGTTGTCTGTCAACTGAACTCTACCAACCTGTTTGCTCTAACTACAAACACACTGAGAGAGGGTTAAACGTCCAGACGTGACAACGCCAACTCCCTAAAGCATACCCTGCTTTATGGGCTGTTTGACTCTAAATTACCATAATTTATGAAATGAACATCATTCTGTATTGAAGAAGACTTGAAACTAGAGATTGAGACATAAACTCATGTTTACAATGTTTACTGAGGGAATAAAGATGAATAGAAGTAGAGTCATTTTCTATAGACTTCTATACAATCAGACTTCTTTTTACAAAGTTGCCCCCTGCTGGTCAGGAGAGAGAATGCAGGTTTGAAGGCAAACCTGCTTAGTTAGGTGTGGTGAAAAGAGATCTAGTCCAAAAGTTTCACTTTTTACACGCACTGTAACTACAATATCTCTACGACAGGCCACAGAGCGTCAGAGCCAAATCTGAAAATACATACATAACATGTTTATGTGCAACTTTTAACAGTCTCCTTGTTTTGAAAACATGCTACAATCTATTATACCTGAAGTAAAAACTAATGCACATGCACATCTTCTTACTTGCCGTTAACTAAACAGGTGTATGCGGACCCATTAAGAGAGGGAGAGAAAGAGAGAGAGAGAGAGAGAGAGAGAGAGAGAGAGATCAGAGGAAGTGAGAAAAAGATTAATCTGTGTTTCACAGTTATATCTCTACCCACCAGTACACACACACACACACACACACACACACACACACACACACACACACACACACACACACACACACACACACACACACACACACACACACACACACACACACACACACAACACAGAGCAATAATGTGAGCTGATAAATTGGTCCACTTTCAGCACATTGGTGTTTGTGGTGGAATGATCCGTCATTTAGTAGAGATGACCTGATGTTATCAGAGAGTGAGAGAATACAGAGAGAGAGAAGTGAAGAGATGAATGAGACCATAACAAATCCATAGCCAATATTTCCACATCACTGAGTCTGACTGTTGCCATTTGAAGGGTAAACACAGAGCACACTCTGTGGGTGAACCTTCTGTTACAAAACTGGGTGTTGCATTAAATGAGTTGGCCAAGGAAACTCCCTGCACATGGACAAACGTTAACAGGCATCATAGTAAATGTATTGCAACACCATTGTGGACGTATTTTTTTCATATCCATAATATGTAGGATTCAGGGTCAGGGTGAATTCATGCTGTCTTAGACCTGCATTAAGGACTAAGTTTGCTAATTAAATTAGTACTGGCTAGACTGTCACCACGCAAAGTCTACTGCAACTTACTGGAGCCATAAATGACAAATGTGGTCCTCTGGAAATAAAGGTTGGCAAGAAGTCAAGTGCAACAAACTATTGGCAACAATTATTACTTACAGTGAAAGACTGAGAATGCTGTGAATCGAGTAAACCTACTTCAACACATCATTCCCCTTACATCTAAAAAACCTTTGAAGAAAGACATTACTCTCAAAAGTTGCCACCAGGACAGCCTGGTAACGTAAAGCTGGTTGAACAAAGTCTGGTTGTATAGAAGTCTATGAGAAAATGACTCTACTTCTCTCTTGATTTATTCCCTCAGTAAACATTGTAAACATGACTGTATGTCTCAATCTCTAGTTTCAAGTCTTATTCAATGCAGCATGATGTTCATTTAGTAAATTAACGTGTTTTCGTCTTGGAACTTTAACCCTTTCACAGTGTGTTTTCAGTTCATAAAAGCTAATTGTAACATAATTGTAACAGTTTAAAAACATGAGACTTTGAGTACATTGAATTTAGCCGGACCAATACAAAAAAGGAGAAATACATACAAAGAACATAGCTAGACTTAAGAAAAGCACATCATCCAGCATCAAAAACTATCTCAGACAATGCTAAAATATTTTTCGTATAAGTAAAGATTGGCTAGTAAGACACACATTTCTTTGAAATCAAACATTCTGTTTATATATATTTTTTGATCTTGTGAGTAAACTTCGATGCATTCCAAAATCTTATCAAGCCACTTTTTATAAGGATGACGAGATAATAACTCTATTGCCAATATGAACAGATGATGAACAGAAAAGGACCTGAACAGTTCACTTTTCACTCAACTTTATAAACACTATTTACAACCAAATCGACAGCTCATGAAATCTTCACGGATGAGTTGCCCCTCAGTGAACCTGCTCCTCTTCACCCTTTGGAGACTCAGTCCTCTCTATTGGTAACTTCTCAATCTTTCTGTCTGATCATTTTGTATTGGAGTGTGCAATAAACATTTCAGCCTGTAAAGGCTGTTTTCTGGCATTTACGCTGAGTTTTGATATCTTCTAGCAGCAGATTTGAGATGGACTGCAACTCACTGCGGTCCTGTTATACTCACTCCCTAACGTCACTGCCACTGTTCGTCCAAACATCCTCCGAGTTCGTACCCACACATTTGACCAATGCACACATGTCATGGAATGGTGGAATTTGAAGACTATATTTAGCAGCAAGATATTACTCCACATACACAAGAACTGAGAGCAAGGCCCTGTCAATCATCCGTGACCTATGAGCTGGCCGTGTTCAGTCGCTTTCACTTCCTTGTTTTCTATCTGTGGATTCCCCTCCTGACACACGCACACACTGTTCGTCATTATGGCAAAGACAACATTTGAAATGTAAAAAGATGCCAACTTCACTCCATTTAAGGTCAAATAATAGCTTGCTGCATCTCATGTTTTGTAGCCCCTCTAGCATACAGCCATAGTTTATGTTCTCCATAACCATTATCAATTGACTCTGGGTAATGCTAACAGTGTGATACAGTTCGTTTTGGAAAGTTATAAATTAAAATCAAATTTTTGAACACTTGCAAAAGTGTTTGTGTCCGTTCTGGTGGCCACACTTCAAGGTGACATGCCTGCTGTTATTACCTCTCACTGTTTGCATCCCAGTGCACCCTGATCTCTCTCCAAGAGCCCGCCTACTTTTGTCTGGATGTCCAATGGGACACCCTGCACACTCAAAGTCCAGATTGACATTAGCACGACATAAACAATAATGAGACAGAAAATAGACTCTTTGCAACCAAACTTTGGCGGCCCGTTATTAAGTAGCTGATAATAATAGGGAGATGACATGAAGCACGGACATTGGGGTTCATAGTTGGGGCCTCAACCTCAAGTCAACCAGGAAGCCCTAGAAATGTTGCTTCATCATCATGAGTATGAAAACTATCACCGTCTCCCCGAAGTTCAAAAACACACATGAAAAAAAAGAAGAAATAAAACTATTCCTCCCATTGCCTCCATGTATGAATGTGTGCTTTAATGGCTGTATTATTGTGATCACAGGAAATGATTCACGGGAAACATTTGTGTGCATGTGTGTCAAGGCTTTGTGTAGTAGGGACGTTATTCAGATATCACACCGTATTATCCATTCAATAATTGAGACTCCATCTCTGAAAGATCATACTATCTATTTCCTGTATGAGTCATGATCTGTCCACATACTACACACAGACACACAGACACACACACACACACAGACACACACACACACACACACACACACACACACACACACACATACACACACAAACCTCTGGTACAAACACATGCTGCTCTCCTCTCCCTCCTTTTCTTCCTGTCTTCCTCTGTCCTCATTTCCACCATCGGTCCTTTCCTCATCATCTGCCCCTATTAAGGTGGACCATTTTAGTCTTTGGGGCCAAGAGGGACTGTCACGGCAAACACAAAAAGGTCTGCCGTTTTTTTCTTTATTTGGTCCCAAATCAGAGCCACAACCACGTATAAAGTCCCGCAAGTTGCATCTTTAGTTATTAAATGTGTCTAGATAATAGTGTTTCATATTGGCAGCTGGCATGTGGAATGAGCTATTTATTTTGTGTTTATGTGTAAAGCACAAAGTACACTTTGTAGAAAAGGTTTTGTAGTTTTGAATGAAGGGATCGCTTTCGTAAGACATGAAAGATATTTTGTATTTTATGGCTTTGCTTTTTGAGTGTAGTGTTTTAACAAAGAGGGCCCCAGTTTCACAAATTGTGTTTCATAGCAAATGTAAAAAAAAGTCCAGTAGTTTCTTTGCTGAGTGTTTTGCTCTGCATCTGTATAACATCTTCAGACAGAAACCAAACCGCCCTCAGCTGATGGCATTCAGTCCGTGTGAAGGCTCTGAGGAAAGTCATCTCAGGAATGTCCAACAGGAACCAGAGGGCCCGGGCTCCCCCTCACCTCTCCTCCACTGTCACCCAGCCCACAAAGACCTGCGCAGGTCCCTGTCCATCCATACGTCATCCATCCATCCATCCACCTGTCAGGCCGTGGCGGGACCCAGCGCGGCCGACAGACGTGAGCTGCCGTCAGGTTGAGAACTCTCTTACGAGGGCCCCTCTCGGAGCTGTCCAAGGGCCCCGTAGGAGCCTGGAGTGCTGCGCCAGCTCAATCTTAGTAGTGGACAAAGTGAAGAGAGCGGGAGCCGTCCCATCAGTCTCCATTATGGGACAGCGTTGTTGCTCCGCTGTCGTGTTCCTGTGGTACTCCAAGGGAGATGCTGTCTCATACATCATCAGGGAACAAAGGGCCTGGCCAGGGGGGGAGGCTGGGGAGAGGAGGGAGGAGGTGGGTCCTTCCTGCCCCCGAGACACACATACTCAACCCCCTCCTCAAGGTCCACAACCAGCCCTCCACTGGAGGGAAGGGGGGGTTCTCAACTTGAGGTTCGTTTCATGATAATCTTCTAAAATGCGATATCTTCTCTGTGACAAAAGACAATGAATATGAAACATATCAGTGTGGCGATAAAGGATTATTCTCAGCTGGCAAAATTAGTTTCATGTAACTCTTGGTGAGAGGCTGCACTCCTGAAAAAGGAAAGGCTGCACAGAGAATATCAACTGTATGCACTGTCAATGGAACGATTAGCTACATTTAGTCTAGGTTGTAATATTGTGTGTACTGTCAGAGGTTACATTTTGACAAAACATGTTTTATTTCCCTGACATTAATATGAAACACCCTGGTTAAGCTCTTCAACTTTGTTTTGTGTGATCTGGAAAAGTCAGACTGGAGGGACAGACTGGGTTGGGGAGGTAAAGAAACAAACCAAAACGTAAAAAATAAGTAAATAAATATATATATATATATATATATGAGGATGCATGAAAGTATATTACTTTTAAATTAAAATATTAATAAATATATATATATATTTATTTATTCATTTGTTAGTCATATACTGTCATGCATCCTCATCTGGAAAGGAGCTTCTGCCGCTGTTAGCTCCTATTTGCATCTGTAAGTGCACTCACACCTCACACAGGGGTATGAGCTTGTGAAGTATTGCTCTGTATTTTTTGTATGAACTCTTTAACAAGCAGCTCCATGTTGGATGTGCAGTACAACAGAGAGCAGAGAGGACACAGTGTAAAGCCAATGTGTGTAATGAGAACCAGAGGCACAGCTTCCTGACAAATCAACTGTACAGCCATATTTCTCACAGCTAACTCCAGCCTGACAAAAAGCAAATCAGATGTGCTTTTAGCTTTTCGAGGTAGTCGGTCATTACAAATATTACTATTTTTGAAAATATTACACTACCATAACCAACAGAAAGAAGCTATTCCACACCAATTTCCCATATGCTCCAACTAACCAATTTTGATGCGAGAGGTCAAGGGTCAACGATGACCAGCCAAAGTATAGTTGCACTCCAGATGTGTTATTTCCAGTGTACAGTATTTGCAGCTGCCTCTTTGTGTGCCATTGAGCAGGAAAGGCCAGCTGTAGCGGGTCGGTGTCAGAGAAGAACCTCCGGCTGCTGAATGTGACGAGCAGATCATTAGCATAGCAATGGGCCGCTCTGCTGACTCTACAGTGGCTCCGATCAGCCTTCCCCCATTCACCGCTCACACTAAAATAGTCGCAATACGTCCACATTCAGCTGGCAATATTTGGCTCGCACTATGCAAGCGTTCTTTTCTCTCAGAACAGTCTTGAGATTTGCTAAATCTGGCAATGCTGGCAAAGGAAAACGCAGAGGACGGTTTTCTGGAGCTCCTGCGATCATTTATTTTAAATGTATAAGTACAGACGATGAGGCAAAACAAGAGTTGTCACTACAGGGATGGTTCCACATCTTGGTTAATATGCTCATTGGCCTTTTCTGTTGAGAAGATCAATATCAGTCTCAGGCCTTTGTGTTCAGTACAGAGCAGGGAGTTCACTGGAGTGGCAGAAGTACAGGGCGGAAGGACAGAATGTTGTTTGGAAGAAGGGTGTGAAGGAGAACAACCATTAACCATTGAAACACAGCATCACAGAGAGCAGGAGGAGGCTGACACTCCGCTCAGTCCACAGTCTTCCACACTGTCTCCAACGGAGAGAGAACAAAGAGATTCACTCGCTTTCCAATACTTGAGTGTGGATGGAGGTCTTTACGAAAACAATCATTACAGGTTTGGGCTGCATGAATACATTCATACATTTTTGTCTGCAGCATCTCTATTAAGAGCCATCAGCAGCCCAGCCTGCTGAGTCGTAAGGTAAAGCTGCTCTTTTAGGGGGAACACTATCCAGTTTTGCACATCAACATATGCAGGTGATGGGGAGTACTACCACACATGTGATGAGTCGTGTAAAGCCCTTAGTGTCCCCGGAAGGGTCTGCGTGAAGACCTACAAATATCCTCAAGCGATTAGTCACTTGAGTCAGCACCCACTGGGGCTGAAGACTACAAGGAGGAAAACATCTGGAGGTGTGGACTCAGCGAGCTGACCAGACCTCTACTCGACCCCAGAGACCAGTATATAAGTGGACCTATGTCACCGTGATGTCACCCATTGGTCTTTGGACTACGGTTTTGAAGCCTTGAGTTTGGCCTTTTGGCCTCCTCCATCTTTGTTTCTGGCCACCTCCATCTTGGTTAATGGCCGTCGCCATCTGTTTTTATTTTTACAACCAGAAGTGATACGAGAATAAGACACTTTTTTACGCAGCATCCTGTCAATCACAAGGGAGCCCTGCCCTAAACTCTACTCTGCTTTATGGTCTCTTTGACTCTAAATGGAGCATAATTTACTAAATGAACATCATGCTGTATTGAAGAAGACTTGAAACTAGAGATTGAGACATAAACTAATGTTTGCAATGTTTACTGAGGGAATAAATCAAGAGAGAAGTAGAGTCATTTTCTCATTACAATCAGACAACCAGAGGAGTCGACCCCTGATGGTCAGTAGAGAGAATGCAGGCTTAAGGCACTTCTATGTGGGCTTCACTCTTCAGACCTGTGTGTGTGTGTGTTATGTCAGCACTGAATAGCTTTTAGATCAGACTTGTGCAATGTTTGAAGTGTTACAGACATTTTACTTCTCCCGACCTGGAAGACTTATTCAAAGATGAGGCCGCCGTGAATTTGCAGCACATTTAAGGAGCGAAGAGCACGTCTGAATAAAGGCTGTAGATTTGCCCCTGAAGTGTTCAATAACGCGGCTCAGTACAACACACGGTGCTATGAAACCCACAGGAGTCAGACCGTTTACACAAAGGTAATAGTTTCTATCAAGGCAGCAACAGCAGTGACGAATGGCCTGGTTCCGCCCCATTGTTTTACACTTTACTCGTACTCCTCCGGGCCCTGATTGATAGAGATGCAGTGGATTTCATCATCAGCTTTGGAAGTGGAGATGTTTTTTCACAAGGCACTGTTTCCCACAGGAGTGTGTATCAGAGGAGCCAACAATGGTTAATTGCTTTAAGTGGACATCTACAATGGAACTGAACGTGAAGAATTTTCTAGAACAAAATCAAATAAATCTTTTCAAAGTTATTCAACCGTTTCTTTCAGAATATGTGCACTCAAACTACCTCTTAAATCATAGTGAAATAAGTGATGAAAAATAAATAAACAATAGCAAATAACATCCTTCAAGTGTGAAATGCATTACTTATTGTACTTGTATCGCACTTTTCTATTCTTCCGACCACTCAAAGTGCTTTTACACTGCATGTTATTCACCCATTCATACACTGATGGCAGGGCGGCCATGCAAGTTGCCAGCTGCACATCAGGACTATCTCATCATACCCATTCATGAGCCGGGGATCGAACCGTCGACCCTCTGATTGAAGCACAACCCGTTCTAACACCGAGCCACATCACCCACAAAATAAAACCCACTGTTCGTCTTGTGTGTTTACAAGTGTGTGTGTGTGTGTGTGTGTGTGTGTGTGTGTGTGTGGCATTGCCTTGGCAGTCATCATTCCTAATCCAGAGATCTCACCCAACCATGAAAGACACAGAGTGTGTGTGTGTGTGTGTGTGTGTGTGTGTGTGTGTGTGTGTGTGTGTGTGTGTGTGTGTGTGTGTGTGTGTGTGTGAGAGAGAGAGGTAGAGAGTGATAAATGAGATAGTAAAAGTCCAGTCAACTCGGGGCAGCGCGGCTGGATCAGTTCATCTGGGAATGATGAGACCAATTCAAACAGAGCTGAACAGCATCAATTTTTCTTAAAGTTACCCTCCCAACATCAACTCTTAAAAAATGTATGTCACATGACATACATATTTTCCCTTGAGTACACACACACACACACACACACACACACACACACACACACACACACACACACACACACACACACACACACACACAATTTATGTATATAAAAATACATTCTGAAAAGTGATGCTAATGTGGAAGTGCCTTGAACCTGAATTATTTCTAATGGCCATCATGGGGCAACTTTTTATTCCCTCAGTAAACTTTGTACACATGAGTTTATGGTCTCAATAGTTTCAAGTCTTCTTCAATACAGCATGATGTTCATTTAGAGTGAAATACACCATATAGCGGGGCTACCTTGTGATTGACAGGTCAGTTCTACAGTGTTGTCCGGTTTGGTGGTTGTTTTCGTCTTTGAACTTTAACTCTTTCATAGTTTTCAGTTTCTGAAAGGTAATTGTAACATTTTGGTTGCCTAAAAATGTCTTATTCAGCCGTTATCACTAAAAACAAGATGCTGAACTAAAACCGTAGTCCACAAACCAGTTAGTGACATCAAGGAGACTATGTCCACTTCTTGTAGACAGTCTATGGTGCTATGGCTGTCGAAACCTTTAGAAATATAATAATTGTAATAATATTCATAAATTAATTTAGCATATAAGGCTCCACTGAGAGTAATGCTCTCTTTTTTTCTGGAACACCATGTTCGCACTTACACAGTTCCACATATTCACACCTAGTCTAGTCTACTCTAGTACAACTGCAGCTGATCTATTGGAGCAGTTGGGGGTTAGTGCCTTGACCAAGAGCACCTCATTGGTGGTTACCATGGAGAGGCAAGTGCTGCTCTTTCACATCCAGATTTATCCTGGCAGTATGTGACCTTCAAACATCACAAACACTCTTCTCTAACTTCAGACAAACACTGAATACACAAAGAGAATCCTCATTAATGTAAAAATGGAAAGTTTGGTTTTGTTGCAGAAATATGAAAAATGAAACACCACTGCTTCCTAAATGTGTTCTGCCATGCTCACCTTGAACTGACTAGTTTCTTATTCACAATGAACACACAATTGGTAAAAAAAAAATCCACAGGTTTGGTGCTAAATTGAACCATATTTGACCACTTGAGAATTATTTAAAATGATCACAAATCCCTTCAAAATACCACACTAAGACACCAAGACAGGAACACCATAGAAAAATCCATTCTGTGATTTGGTATCAAAAACTGACATCTGGAGATTATTCATGCTGCATGTTAAAAACTGCATGTTTTTTGCCCGAAACTGCATGGGATTATCATGAAGTGGGAGTGGCTGTAAAGGGGGGACTCGTGGGTTCCAATAGAAACAATTTCCATCCAAGAGATCAAGTGACCCCTGTGAATATGGCCATGCCAGTTTTTCCCTTGCCAACATTGAGCCTATTATTTACACTCACAACAAGACAATAATGTATGTATGGAGCTTTAAGAGGCCTTTCTCATGAATACATACTGATTGACATGGAAATATACAGTAAATTATACATTATGACGAAGGCAAAATGTGTGTGCATCAACAGCCCACCAAGAGCACCTTTCTATAGAATGCACAGAGAACAAAGGTTTACATCTTCTACGTCCACTGACGGACCTAGAAGAATCCCCAGAAAGGTTCTGTGTGAAGAAAGCTGCTTTTTGATGGAAAGAACAAACATTAGCATTGCGTTGTCTCCATAACTCAAGTTATGCGGAATTGTTTTCTTCTTTTTTCCGGCAAGCTGATGAATTTTCATATCTGGCACGGGTTGTTAGCGTTCTTTGACGGACAACAGAGTTGGCTTCATTCTCAACGATGGCCTGATTCAATGAGGCCACAGAGGGGCAACAAATAAAAGACTCCTCATGTTCTCAACCGCGAAACACACTGCGAAATAATGACAACTCTGATGACAGAGAACAGGCGGCGTATTGACTGAACACAAAGGCCACGTTGACTGGTCGCACTAAGTGATCCATAAGCAGCTGTTATCATTGTCTCATTGTTTCAATATGCTGATTCCAGAGGACAGAGGAATGTGTGTGTGCATATGTCTGCCAGTGTGTGTGCGTGTGCAAATGTCCAGTCACACTTGTATATTTGTGCATACCTGAATGATTGTGTACATATACACCAAGGCTTCTCCCTGGTCTATATACATATAAGCATTATATGTTTGTCCGCCAAATGTGTTTGTATATTGCGATGCAAATTGTGGACAGGAGGAGAATCACTTGTTCCATTCAGAGTTCCTTGGCTGCAGCTCTGAGGACCGCATGGTGAAGCTTGCTTGACTTCTCTGCAATGTCAGTCATGCACATTTTAAACAGCCGGGGAATAATGGCGGCTTTATGTTCCAAGGAGCGGCAGCAAATGCAAATACGGTCTGAGACAAACACGGGTCTTTGCAGCTTCGTCCTCAGTGAACGCGTAATTCAAACAATATTGTTTTATGCAACTTAAACTCGGGATGCCCTTTCAGGAGATCAGCTCCAGGAAAGTCAGGACTGCTGCATATCTTAAGAGAAGCCGCTCCCACTCCCGACTCGTCAAATACCGACGCTTGATCAGTGCCCCTCGGACTCTGATAGCGACGCACGAGGCATACTCAGGTGTCTGTGTGAGACGCACCGGACTTTTAACTGACTCCAGTGGAAACCTATGTGTGCCATTGTTAGAGTCAGAGCAACTGATGTGTAGAACTGCAGTGTAAAGAGGGAGAAACACAGGACCTTCACTCAGGAGACTACTGTTTGTGTCCGTGCTCAATGTGGACTTATTTAACTTTACTTTTGTTGAGTAACTTCCGTACTTAACTACAAGCATACTTATTTTAAGTCACGAACCATTTTATTTTAAACCACAACCACACCTCAGCCTAACCGAGTAGTTTTGTTGACAAAGCCTAATAAAGTAAACACAAAAAAAACAAGTAAGCCTTATGCTGCGTTCACACCAAAAGCGTTGCGAGTTTTTCGCGCGAGTAGATTGAATGCAAAGTCAATGCACAGAATGGCGCGAACGGACATTTTCCAACTCTTGCGAAAAATTCATGTGATGCTAAGTTGCGAAAGCCAATCAGCTTGAGAAGCTCCGCCCGTCATCACTGCCGTCCTGCCGTTGCTGAATCAAACTGCTGTGCTGGAAGCGGCTTCATTCAGACACTCTTCCTGGAAGCGAATTACGCTAATTAAACACATAAAGTCGAGCGAGTAAACTCACGCGGGTAAATTGGTGTGAACGCAGCATAAGAACACTGCCTGAATGTAACAAGCAAAAACTGTACCTTCCCTGTGAAACTGAAGTTTGTTTGAAAAGGAACTATGCACGTAACGAGCGGAAACTTGACACAACAAAGCTGCCGCTAGAGGGGACCCAGAGCGCCATAGTTTGAAGAGTAGAGCCACTGACCTGGGCCCTGTTTCTCGTACCTGGCTTACTGAGTTAGCGGGCTAATTGCCAGGATAAGATGACGTAGGTCTGGCTTATTCAGTTCCTTGAAGCAAGCTTAGATAAATCACCATAGCAACACAGCCAAAAAATTTAACCTGCTCCCGCGCAGGCTAACTGAAATTCACTGGATAAACTGGCCACTCCCACCGGACAAAAAAAGGCAGCTCACTTCCTCATTGATGAAGGAGCGATATTAGTTATATTAGTTTTATTGGGAGAGAGTTCTTTGAGATCGCCAAGATCCGTTCTCACATCAGGATGACTTCCTGTACGCGGCGCTATAGATTCTGCCGTCAAGGAATCATTTATTTACGAGAGCTTCTCGAGCCGTACATTGATCACCCCAGGCGCAGCCGATCGCCCGTCTCACAGACAGAGACTATCACCTGCTGCATGCTGTGCTGTTCTTAAGTTTATTTAGCGCTTATGAAACTTATGGATGTGTTGAAAGCTCTCATAATTATATGACAGTGTTATTAGTACACCATACATATCATTATTGTAGAACGTGATTAAGGTGGACTCATGATAAGAAGACAGAGAATCACACACAATTTCTTTTCACTGCTTCAATTGATTGAATTTCTGATTATGAATAATACATATATACTGATCCGCCCATACACATATACAGACTCCTAGTTATATGGTAGTCTACACATACATGTTTATACACATAGTACATGATACATACGCGCATACAGTACATATATCCTCATAAGTATATATTAATAATTAGTATACTACTGGCAGCAGATACATTTAAATAAATATAATCTGATTGATTTGGGTGATGAAGCACTTAAATTTAGCCGATACATTTTCCCAAAACTAACACATTTAACTTGTCTGATATATTTGCGACGCTTATGTCTCGCAGCGGGGCGATGTTAAGCTGCATTCACACCGAAAACGTTGCAAACGCGTTGCGAATATTCACAACGCGTTTGCTGTAAATGATTAAGGTAATACATTCCTCATATGCCTTCATGATCATCTCCTGCTTCTCATCGGAGAAATAAAAAGAGGTTCCTCTGAGTTTATTTGCCATTGTACTGTTAGAACATCGTGGTGTCAGTGCTCGATTATTATCCCTTCTGAAGAAGAGCGGGCACGCGCATTTATCCAGATGACTGACGTCTGGCTAGAATTAACGAGACCGTTTCAGCGCGGATCAGCCGTGAAGAAACCCAGATCGCCTGATGTCAATCATCTCGCTAATTTAAGATGGAGATTAGGACATTTGCTCGATTTTGTTTAGCCAGGTACGAGAAACAGGGCCCAAGTGTCAATCCATGAGTTGGGAGTGCAAGTGTATCGAAAGACCAAACACCACTTGCATGTTACTCGTCAAAAAAGACTTGATTATGTTGTGGGGTTCATTGATAATGTCTTTGTCCATTGGCCGTCTTCAGCACCATTGTGCTGGTGACCAGTGAGTCACTAAGACAGTGGTGGTGTGCTATGTTTGGCTGTGCTCACTGTGCTCTGCCTCCTGCTATTAATATACTTATATAGTCCCTTTTACAGTTTGTAAACAATGATGACGTACATAATGAGCTCACCCAGTTTGGCAACAGCAGTACAGCAGAGTGCAACAGCTTGTTACACTCTTCTGCCGATGTTTCGTATCACAGGGCCCTGAGAGCAGCACCCCGCCTCCCAGCCCCCGTCCTCAGGCTCATTCACATGACCGGGCAGGGGAAATAACTGTATACAGCTATTAGTGCATTTGACAACTATTAGGACCCAAATGACTTAAATGAGGGCTATTCATGTGTTCGTACTGGGAAGTTGATTTAAATTGTAAGTCTATATAAAAGTATTTGAACAAATTCATAATTTCTATTTTGCACTATTACTATCTTATTACTATTCTGTACTTTTGTCATATACAGACATGCAATATAATGTATGTTGATATTGTCCAATGTCAAATCTATGTTTGATCATGTGACGAGATGCAACAGTGGTGTGTGTGTGTGTGTCAAGCAAAAATAATTATATGTTTTAATTGGGCAGAATGGAAACAATCACTTTTTTATTTTGCACAATTCAAACAATAAAATAAAAATCCTGAGATAAATGAATATCACAGTGCAGGAAGAGACAAAAAGCCAACTGGCTTATTTAAAGCCTCCATCTATATAATATTTAAAATGTCTTCATTAGGGAAGGATATAAACTTTTTTGTTTTATGATGAAAATGAATATACATACATAAGCAGTATAGAAGCCTCCACAATGACACTCTTTGGGGATAGGGATTGTGTACACCCCATTAGGTATTTTTGATCATGAAAGGTATTGACACAATTCACCCTGGTATTACTTAAATAAACAACAACACTTGTGGTGTTGGCCATTACTACTAAAAACGTGTTTAGCTCCACCCACAGAGGTTTATCTCAGCTGATCGCTGTGTCGACACCAGGACCTCGAAGAAAAGTTTCTTTGCCTAAAGTTCAAATCTGTGGAGAGCAGAATAAAGAATTGAACAAATGAGTAAATTAATAGACTACCAGTCGGTCTGACCCCCTGGGATTTAAAATGGATTAAACATTTACACATGCCTTATCAAATGAGTGTGTGTGTGTGAACTTGTAATGAATCGGCCTCATTATTTCTCAAGGAGATATAGCTCGCTTTGTGTCTCTCTCACTTGTCATGCGGAATCATCATACAATGCAACACACACACACACACACACACACACACACACACACACACACACACACACACACACACACACACGTAAAGAGATACTCAAACCTAAGCCTACCAACAAGTGTGCCAAATGTTCAATTGAGCTGCATGTGAGCACACACACACACACACACACACACACACACACACACACACACACACACACACACACACACACACACACACACACACACACACACACACAGACACACACACAGGAGATCAGTAAAGTGCATTCGCTCAGAGCGTGATGCCGGTGACTCAGACCTGTGCTTTGTTTTTGGATTACCCATACTTCCTTTCTTCTGCTTCAGAAGGCAGTGACAGGAAGAGGACACTACTACAGTCTGATAGGGCAACAGATTTTTGGCTTCTCCATAGATAGCGAATGGACCCTGTTCACATTCTCGACTGAAAGTCAGTGAGGCTTAGACATGGATGGATTACTGAAGCCTAAAGTGACACATACTAACCATGAACAGAAACAAAACAACTACAAGGAGATGCAAAACAACCTCAAAGAGATACAGAATGACTGCAAATATACACAAAGTAGCTACAAAGAGCTACAGGATGACTGCAAATATACACAAAGTAGCTACAAAGAGATACAGGATGACTGCAAATATACACAAAGTAGCTACAAAGAGATACAGGATGCCTACAAAAAGAACACAGCAGCTACAAAGAGATACAGAAGGACCACAAAGACACACAAGACAACTACAAAGAGACACAAACAACAACAGAAGGAGGCCAAACAACCATACATTCTGTGTGTCTTGCTCTTATGTAGTGGAGGTGGGGTGACCTGTTGCATGTCTGTGCCCAGAGGCAATTGTCTCATAACATGTTCAGGGTCCTGACAATGCCCTGTGCCTTTAAAAGGTGGTGTGCCCTCATACCTCATCGATGAAATGCCTTCCATAATGACCTGTACGAGTTCTGAACTGGCACTCATATCAGAGGGACATCTAAAAAAGATTGTTCAGTTGTCTGTGCCTGCCAACGTAACCCATACGACCATTATACAAATTATTCATATGAGCATTTCCTGATGTGTCACCTCTATGTTTAAAAGGACCCTATGGCCTAATGTACAAATTAGGGTTTCGTTGGTGTAATTAAGTGCTGAGATATCTGGGAACACAGCAATTTCACTAGGAATGGGTCCTAGTACCAAAAGGCTGCAGGTATATGAAGTCACACATAAGTGCCTAGCACATTGGGCGGGGTATCAGTATTCAAGACCTTTAAGGTGTCGACCAAAATAACACAGGACCCAGTATCGAAGCCCCTCCAGCCACCTGCAATTGATCCTTTTTGTCCCCAGAACTAGAAATAAAATATGTATTTGTATGGTTTTGCTTGCCTGTCTTGTCTTTCTGCCCCGTCTGACCTCTAATTGGTGATGTTGATGTCAGCAATCAGTGAGTATAACCGATGAATCCCAATAAGTCCTCCAAATTTAATGACAAGTGTCTTTTTTGTCTATGCCTCCTTGACCGACATATACGTTTTGTTTCTTCTAATTTAACAACCCCTGTAGACAGGAAGACAGTCGTAGTATTCCTTTAATCAAACCTTTATTGTTTTTGTATTGGTCATATGGGCCACTTAAACTGTTCTGTCGTCCTGCAGATGGGGCGCCATGAACCAATAGCTATGAACTATGAAAATAAAACCCCAAGTTGTCATAACTTGAAGATTTCTGGTGAGGAACAAACTGTTTTGTTTATCTCTCACATTACTCCTTGATGAAACAGACCCTTTGTGTTTTCTGCAGTAAGGAACCTGAATGAACTCACAACAGTGTCACAATGTAACGATGCTGGAATTAGCATGTAGACAGTGTGGAATGGGAAGATAGTCATCTATTGTTTGATCGATTTTTCTTTTATAATTATTTTTCTTTAATAGTTTATTTAATTCAATTATGTATGTCGTGCAGTTTCAGAACAGATGCAGTGTGTGTTAGGGGCCTCTACAAGTTCAGTCCTCTTTTGACAGAATGAAGGTACAGGTGTCTGCGGGCTCAATGCCTTGGTCTCTGATGAACAATCACTAAGCTATCTCAAAGGGAGAATTCTGCAGGAAGGGAGGATGTGAAGTTAGACGGGGAGGGCTGTAGAGAGTTCAATGGCCTGTCTGGCCTTTCCCTCTGCAACTCCATTCCATCCATCCCTTGGATATCTGGGAAATGTAGTCTCATTGAAATGCAAGCTAACTTAGTTTTGTATCGTTTTGAGTCTGTTAGTAAAGGGCCCAATCCTGCACAAATACACACGCATTTCTTTCAAATGCGATCTGATCATGAGGTGCTTCACTGTTTATGTCTACGTGAATAAGTTTACTTGTACGTTTTGTGATGAAACTCCAGATCCCAGGCTGCTTTGTGTTTCGCGCGCATGCTCTGTGAGCGCTGACGAGGAGGCGAGTCGGTGGAAAATGACTGGAGTGGGGCTCTTATCTCGGGGTGAAATTAGACATTACGACCATGAATTGCATTTTGTTTCTATCAAAGTTTCTTTTTTGTCTTTTTTGAACGCTGGCTGTCCAGCTCCGGAGGACGTTTGCTAACATTGGTGGATTTGCAAGGCATTTTTAGCACGGAGAACCGGGAGCAGTGCCAGAGACTCGCCGCTAACCGTTAGTCCCTTCCCTCTGCAGCCAGGATGCCGCGGGACAACAAAACTCATCTTATTCAGAACATAGCAAAGCAAGCCGACATCACCTTTAGGGGCTTAACGTCGTCGGCTGACGGGGACAATAAGCTCGCCGCGGACCAGCAGAGTGAACTAATATCCTTAGTGACCGCGGTCAGGGCTGCTGACCTGAACATTGCACCCCGGAAAACCCAACCGAGCTCCGGGGCAGCGGGGCTCCACAGCCCGCCGGTCACCTACATGCACATCTGCGAGACGGAGGCGTTCAGCATGGGGGTGTTCCTGCTGAGGACCGGTGCCTCCATACCGCTGCACGACCACCCGGGCATGAACGGGATGCTGAAGGTCTTTTACACCTCACGCCTGTTGTGTTATGGCCTCACGCGACCCTAACTTACTTTGTTTAAGCTAAGCTAGCTGCAGCTAGCTAGGGACATGCTCGTGTTTCAGCGCACAAAGCGACATTTATAATAATTCATAATATTTGGTTCACCCTAGATTATTATGTCCTTTCATCATGCTCTTTGAATTGAGTAGCGTTACCTTTGCTAAAACCGAGGCATGTGAGCTAGAATACTAAATTGGGGGGTGTCTGTAACCACCACTTTAATACTGTGGCCATGTCTTATCGAGGGACCCTGTTTCCAAAAAAAAGAGAGAGATTTATTATTTTAGTTGTCATGCTCACATTGTGTAGATTCTTAAATAAGTTGATCACATTACACCTATCACCTCAAATAACGCAAATCAAATGTGAGTAAATTTGAGTAACTTTTTAGGAACCATGAATGATAGGGGTCAGCAGGAATTGACATAAAAGTTTAACCGACATGATCAACTCGATTGATTCGTGCAGATACTGATCTTAGGAAACTGATAGAGTAGCAGCCAGAAGTAACCAATCCATGCAATGTCCTGTCTCTTGTTCAGGTTCTCTATGGGAAGGTGAGCCTCCGCTGTTTTGACAAGCTGGAGGATAACCTGAGCACCGGCACCGCTCCGCCTCACTTCGAGCCCCCGTTGGCTCTGTTCCAGACGGCCTCCCTGCGCCGCACCGTGCTCCGCTCGGTCGCCGAGTTCTCGGAGGACAGCGGGCCGTGCCTCCTCACCCCTTTGCGGGACAACCTCCACCAGATCGACACGGTGGAAGGGCCGGCCGCTTTCCTGGACATCCTGGCCCCTCCATACAATCCAGACGACGGAAGGGACTGTCACTATTACAAAGCCCTGCAAACTGTGGCCGAGGGGGGGACAGATGGAAAGAGCGGCGAGGAGCAGCAGGGCGAGGAGGCGTGGCTGCTTGAAATCCCTCAACCAGAGGACTTCTGGTGTGGCGGGGAACCCTACCCAGGGCCTGCAGTCTCTTTCTGAATGCATCCTCTGATGAGAGGAACTATACTGCAGTATATGACGTTGATAACATAGTGATATCCATCCATCTACGAGAGGGGGCTTAGTTTTGCTTTGCTCCACTGGAAATTCAAACATGAGGGTCATTATTACCTGGAACTCAAAGGGATTGGGTGCCTTGCTCGTGGGTGCTACAGCAGGGCAGAGGCTTGAACTCTTGACGACCCCACACAGAATAAGGACCACAGAACGGCCTTCTACAAGTCATCAATAATCTTGTCGGTATGGGGAGAAAAGAGTCGACACAAGGAATGTGCATTCCTACTATTTTTCTTTGCATGATGAATTTGTTATGAATGTCATTAGCCAAACGTTCTCTGAATGCTGGGGTGTCATTAGGATCTCTTATCTTCCGCGTGGCTTGGAAAGCCTTTTACACATTATTATTTCCACTCTGCTGCAGAGGACCTTCACGTCGTGACGTGTCTTGATGCCAACGCGTGCAACTCAAGCCTTAGTTTTGAATATGGAATGTTTAGTTATTAACAGTGCCATTTTCTTATGCACACCCTTTATTTCTTCTTCCAAAGTGCACGCGCTACACTATCTATATATATATATATATATATATTAGGGTAGGGCACGTTAACGCGTTAAAAACGCGTTAACGTGCGTTAAAAACGCGTTAACGCACCAAACCATTAACAGCGTTAATTATTTGATCATGCGTTAACTTGTTGTTTTTTTGCATTGGGAGGGTCTTATTACTGCCGCACACAGGTGCTGCACTTTAAATCTCTCCCAGACGGCGCAGTTCAGACCTGGGCATCTTACGGCTCTCCCAGTCCGGCCCGCGTGAGGTAAATCAAAAAATAAATAAATAAGATGCACTCCATAAATATAATACACCGGCACTGCTTTTACTCTGAAGGCGGTTTACGTATGCGCGTGCGCTTCCACCGCCTCAGCGACCGGCATGTTGCCAACAGGCTGACAGGAAAGCACGTGTCGTTCTGCAGTTTCTGTCCTCAGCGAGCAGCGGGTGCTGCCGCGAAACGCTCCGCCTCACAGAGCATTAATCGCGCATGCGCAAAGCCGCCGCTGAGATACCTGTTAGCTGTCCTTCAAATCTCCACCTCATTCAACCAGACTTCAGTGCACTTGTTCAAGCCAACACAGACTGGACTTTTCTCACTGAGTAAGAAAAACTGAACTGAACAAGATCAAAAGCACTGATTGCTTTTGTATAAAGTTAATCAATTGCTGGTCTTTAACATACATCTTTAAGGTAAGCAACAAACTGAACAAAAGAAGGAGTGGCTTGTCCCTCACAGGGACCCTTATGCCGTGTTCACACCAAAAGAGTTGCGAATTTTCGCAACGCCACAATTTTTTCGCAACCATTAGCTGGGGAAAGGGGGCGGGGCTTATCTCCGTGTCTGCGAAAACATTTACTATTTCCGCCATTCACCATGTAAATAACCACTAGTTCTGCTTTATACTTGTTGAGGAAGTCCCACAAACGTCGGAACATCAAACGCCCCCGTGTCTGGGTCCGTAGTCACACACAGCTCCGACTCCTCCAGGACGAGTGTCTGAATGAAGCCGCTTCCAGCGCTCCTTCAGCAGACCCGCAGTTTGATTCAGTAACGGCATGACGGCGGTGATGCCGGGCGGAGCTTCTCAACGGCGATTGGCTTTCGCAACTCCGCGTCGGGCGAATTATTCGCTGGAGTTGAAATATTTCAACGCCAGCGAAAAGGCAACCATCCGCGTCTGTGCATTGATTTAACATGTAATCTGGACGCACAAATATTTCGCAACTCTTTTGGTGTGAACACGGCATTACTACTGAACAGACTGTTTATGTTGTTCCCTGATAAAAGACAAATGTTTCTTCTTCAGCATGATATTAAGCTGTTTTACATTAGAATGAAATAGTCTATAACATCTGAAAATAAATACAATATTTAATTGAATGACCAGTCATATAGAAGCATTAAAAAAATAAAATACATCTTTTTTTTCTTCCCTAGCATATATTTTTTGATTTATATACTGTTGTTAACTTGCTGTTGCTCCAGAGTGCCTGCTATATTGTTCTGATAACATTACTTTAAAATAAAAGCGCGCAATACACTAGTTTTTACTTCATTATTGAATTTGGCGCATAATGCAATTAATCTCAGAAAAATTAATGCGATTAATCAGTTAAATTTGTTCAATTTTGTCGAGCCCTAATATATATATTCTTTATTTTATTTCATGTGTTTAACTTATTCCAGGTTCCCACACAGGTATATCAGTTAAGGAAGCTGATGGTCAGCTACTTCTACATATTGTTGCTGTTGGGCAGAAAACCTGATGTCTCCAAAACATTTACTTTTCAGGAAAAACTGCATCACCAACATTGGTATGTGTCAGATACTTTCATGTGTCATTATATTATTCATGTTTCCCCCCAAATCAAGCTCAAATGGAACTACAGGGTTTTTAACCAGCGATTGTCCGAATACTGGAATATTCTTTAGAACGGCTGCTCAGGTCACGTCGTTGGCAAGCTGCGCCAGTGCTCTCAGCGAACACTTCCACTCATAATCATTAACATCAGAGTGACATGTGAAGAACGGTACACTGTAGTTTTAACTGAGCGGCTAGGTCCAGGCGAGACTGATCTGTCCAAGCCCGCCTAGAACCAGCGGTCGCAGCGCGGCGCCAAGGAGGAAATGGGAAGTCCCGAGCTCTTTTTAATATTTTTCATTGGTTGAAACGTCTGTAAAGATTACCAGACTGACCAGTAGCATGAGACAAGTTAAAGACGAAATATGGAGGTACAAGGTTTTCGCTCAACACTGATGATGTTCTGTGATGTCATTTCATCCACTGTAATTTAATCCAGAGGGATATGGTCTAATGACCCATTCCTAGGCCATATCCCTCTGGACAAAGAGGAGAAAAATATCACTATTTTTGACAAAATACCTCGATCGATACTGCCGATATAGAGTTGACCATTGGTGCTTTCCCAACATATTTACACAATGAGAGTTTTGATAAATGATCAGTTATGTTTGGGTAAAGGCAAATAGTAAATAATAAATAGTAAATAATAAATAAACAATGGAACAGCTGGAACATTCTTGTAGGCGTCACTGTAATGCTGCCTTTCAAACAAGGAAAAGACAACACTTATGGCATGTTACCATAAGAGACAATACCTAGTCTCATATCAAGATATTTATATAATATCAATAAACTTCTCAGCTCTGCTATGGTCTGTATGATTTGCATGCCCTAAAGCCGACACGCTTCACTCTCCACTGCCCTGTAGCTCGATGAACACGCTATCATTCTGATCTTTATGTCACTTTTGCTTTCACATCTTTGCAGTCAAACAGCTCCTTTAGGCCGCCGTTGGACCGCACGCGGGTCTGTGTGCCAGTTTGACCATGATTCGGTTCCTCCGATGTTGAATGTATGTGGATCAATAAAGTAGATGAGGACTAATCATGAACGTCTAGTTTGTATGCTGTCTATCTACTTTGTGGTCCTGATGTGTGATGTTCAGAGCAAACACAACCCCCGCTGCATATTTGGCTTTGTAATTTAGCGTTTCATGTGTCAGTTTTCTACAGGTCAAAATGAGTTCAAAGAATACAGTTGGATCAATTTCACCACCGTACTAAGGCTTCATACTTTTTGACATTAATCCAATCCCTGTGAAGTTAAAGCATGGGTGGAGGACGGATTTTTGGTCAAATGTGAATTATTTGTTCCATCGTAGTACGTTTATTTTGACCGCTTATGCTGAAAGTTCACGAGCGCTGCACGAGTTCTGCCTGGAAACTTTAACCGGACCGACGTTAGCAGCAGATGCTTGTTTACCAATGTTGCCGGAGGGCCAAAGGCGCCTCAGTCCCCGTCACCAACACTCGAACCACTGGTGTTTGAGTGAAGAGGAGGCTGTAGAATCTGTTTGCCTTTTAAAGTTGATAAAGATAACACTTACAGATATTTGTGTTGTTTATATTCTAAACTATCGTGGGATTGTGAAAATAGGTCTGTTAAGGAGAGCAATAGCATACTCTCTGAAGGTAACATTTTTTATTTGATAAACAAAAAACATGGATATATTGTTGCCTTTGCTATGGAGACGAAAATAATGCCCAGAATGCACAAAATGACATGCTACCGGACCCCATTATCACTTTGTGTCTCTGGTGCTCGTCACCACACAACCTGGACACAAGTAAAACAAGTATAATTGTCAAAACTTTCTTTTTCATCAGTACCCATGTTCAAGTTATTGTAAGGCACTAAACAGTCTCAATGTAATACCAATGCAGTGAGAAGATTCTATATTTCTATATGGTTATTAACATTGCTTGTCATTGGTGCCACTGGGCAGAGAATCCAGAACCAGGACTAGAATGTCAGACCCTGCTGCGGTAAAACTAGAGGATTCCTAAAGGGAGCCTGGGGCTCCAAAAAACCCTTCACGGTTTGTCCACAGGGACCGCCAAACAACACAAAATACAAATAAAAACTATCAGAGATGTTTCCTCATGGAAGACGTTTCAACTTGTCATAGCAAGAACAAACTGGTGTAATTAATGACATTAATCATGCTCCAGAGAGTAAGGAATATATTTACTGTCGGACCAACACATTTCAGCTCGTCATCAGGATCGTCCATAAAGTATACGAGCAAATGGCTTTCCTCTCACGCTGATTTGCCCAGAAGGAAGAGGGTAACAATGCAATAACTCAAGTGTGAAACGTTTACTGTGATTGAAGAATACATTCACCTGTGAGAAAGTGGAATGTTCTTTTATTTCTCGTCTCAACATCAGTGAGTGGTGAAGAAATGAGACTCAGGCCAAACATAATGCTGATGTTTCACTTGTTGCACAAGGCGATAATGTGTTCCATTACTTCAATGAAGAAAGTGTAATTTATTCATTTGCATTTATTCACACAAACACTGATTATATTACATTCTTTTATTTTAGATGAAATAGATAATGATAATAACGGAACTGATCATGTTTTGAGGAGATTTAAGTTTCATGATGACCACCGTTGACCCCAGTCGGGAGTCCATGCATGTACAACACGGTAGGATGAGGGTTAATATTTTCTCTTTGAATATTGACGGCTCCATTGTCACCCCCTCCACCCAGGTCCGCAACCTCGGCATCATCCTTGACCCCACCCTCTCTTTCCTCCCCCACGCCAACCACATCACCAAAACTGCCTTCTTTCACCTCCGTAACATTGCACGCCTCCGGCCCTCCCTGTCCTCTGCCACCACCGAAATCCTCATCCATGCCCTCATAACATCCAGACTCGATTACTGCAACAGCATCCTCTACGGCTCACCCAACAAAATCCTCAATAAACTTCAATATGTCCAAAACTCTGCCGCCCGACTGCTCACCTCCACCCGCCGTTATGATCACATCACCCCGGTCCTACACAACCTCCACTGGCTTCCGATCAAGTACAGGATAGACTTCAAACTACTACTCATCACCTACAAAGCCCTAAACAACCTGGCCCCTCCCTACCTTTCAGACCTCCTCCCCCTTCACGCCCCAACCCGTTGCCTCAGGTCCGCCGGTACAAACACCCTGAAGACCATCAGGACCAAGCGCCGGACCTGGGGGGACAGGGCCTTCTCAGCTGCTGCACCCCCCCTCTGGAATGCTCTCCCCATCCACATCCGTCAGGCTCCCTCACTAGCTTCATTCAAGCAAGCCCTCAAAACGCATCTCTTCCAACTCGCTTTCACCTGCTAAAACCTGCACCTATCCTCCACTTCGACCCTCAGCTTCTCCAGTTTTCTTTTCTTTCTTTCTTTGTTACAAAAAATTTCCTGTTTGTTTGTTTTGCTTACTTTGTCTTTCATTTTTGTTCCGTTCGTCATTGTCTACTGTCCATATTGTAAAGCGTCTTTGTGTATCTTTAAAAGCGCTATATAAGTTGAAATTATTATTATTATTATTATTATTATTATTATTAATGTTACACTGTTACACTGTAAAAATAGGTGTTTCTGTCATATTTAAGGCTTGGGTAGAAGAAAGTAAAATGAGTCATAAAACGTGGAGTGAAATCCTTGAGTCTGTGCAGGAGAAGAGACTGAGGGAGGACTTAACAGCCAGCCGGACAATGACCCTCAAACAAAGTCCGGTCCAGACAGAGAGCTTCAAGAAAAGCAGAGCAGAAAGGTCAACGTCCGGCCAGGCCAAGTCTTCTCCCACACTCCGACACAATAGAGGGACTTGTGGCACTGCTTGAACACTATTGTTACATTTGTATGTTTAATCTTGCTGTAAAGTGGAATATTTAAACAAATATCTAAATCTGCTGGAAAAGCTTCCACTGAAATATTTTTTCTTCTTTTTAGAGTATTTGTGTGACATTGCTTCACTCAAGTAAAATATAATTTATTATCGTGCTTATATCCACGTCTGCATGTCCACACATACGCATGCTCAGAGGCTGTCAGTCAGGCAGGGCCTGCATGCAGAGGACACAGTGACACAGACACAGTCTGGTCAGCGCGTCTCATATTAAATACAATTATCCTCAATTTGCAGTGTAAAGTCTATCAGTGTATCAGCATGGGGAATACTTGCGGTGCAGCTCGAACAAGAAAAGCCTTTTATTGGCGGCCGCCAGCAGATTGCAGATACGTGTCTTTTCCCCTGACCGTATCCTCCTCTCTGAATGTAACGGTCATAACGACTGGGTACATTTATTGGGAAATGTTCCGTGATGTGTGAACATCAGGCTACACCATGAGCATCAACATGATGATGAGAGCCGTGCAGGTGCAGTATAGTGCAGACTGACCATCGTGCACAAAAACATAACTCGGTCTACAGGACTCAGAAGCCTCCAGTTAGCATTCATAACCAGCACATATCATTCCATAAACACACTGTACTGTGTCATGAAGTACGTGTTTGTGTATTTATGTTAACACATTTTATTCAGATATATTAAACATATTTATTTCACATTTGTAGTTTCCTTCTTTTGTTCTATATTTACATTGTTGATGCATCTTTTCTTTTTAATATATTTATATATATATATATATATATATATATATATATATATATATATATATAATATTAGAATATATTCTGCATTTATGTTTCTTGTACATGATTTTATTGTATTTTCTTAATGTTTTCTTCTATATTTATTTTTCTTGTAGGTCAGTAAAAAAATCCATGTGGTTCAACTTAAAAACGTAAATTCAATTGCTGCCTTAAACTTTCAAGTAAAGTCAAATTCGATTTAAAATTCGCTACAACTCATAATTTTCAGTTTACTTTAGCTTTGTATTGCTCTCTGTAAGATCACATGACTGTATATTACATGTTTATTCAACTTAGCAATGCAAGTTCAAAAGATATCCAACTTATTATCATGCATTCGGTTCACTGGTTCCAACTATTGATTTCAACTCTCATATTTTAGTTAAAACGTCTAACTATTACATTACCTAAAAGTATGCATCGTTTCAAATGACAATTTATAGTTATAAGAAACACCATGTCTTGTGGCAAAAATCGTATTAAGATTAAATCTTATTATCTTATTATTATAATAATAATGATAATTATTATTATTAAATTGTATTAAATCTTATCGCATTTTTGACAGTATAGTGATTATTTGCTAGTATTTACTATTCTATATTTATGTTCCTTGATTTTTGCAATACTTGCTTTTATTAAAAATCCTTGTTTCTCTTACTATGTTTATATTACGCACCAATACACAAATTCTTTGAATGTGAAAACATTTGTTTCCTGCTCCAATGCTCATACGGAGGGTAAGAGCAGAGCGTTACCGGCCTGTCGGAGGAGAGGGGGCGGAGCACAGGGGGCCCTTTGTGCGGCTCCTCATGCTCTACAGTACTGCTCTCTTGTTCTTGTGGTCAAAGCCGGCATCAGAAGAATAAAGATGTCACAGATTACCGCGCAGGCTTCAAGAGCTTCCTAAAAGCAAAAGTCTGGCACTTGTGCTCGTTGGCCATCTTCCCCGGAATCAATCCAGAAAATGTATATCCCTTTAATCTGTGTGTCCAGTGCAGGGTCAGGTCTGAGACACGTCTGTTAGAAAACTCCTTCCATCATCTCAAAGCTGCTTTATTCACACCCTGGACACTTTAATGGATGTCTAAAGGAACTAAAGAAAGTAATCTATCCCCACATAGTGTCAATGCCGTACGGGTGTATATGGTAAACAATCTAAATAATATACATCACCATGTCACTGACATAAAGACATGATCAGTGCATAAAAAAAACACTGTTTTTGCCCGAGGTGTCGCCTCTTAAAATACAACATCCTGGTCATAGACCTTCGGCCAGCCTCCAACTCCCAATACGAGGGAACGTTCTAAAACTGGAAGCACAAGCTGGAGCAGGATCAAAATCAGCAATACCACAATCTAACACAATATATTCAATAGAAATAAATAAAAATGAAAAAAACATCTAGACGGGCAATGCAAACACATGTTTTTTTTTTCAGTAAAAGTCACTGTCTTGGACTGTAAACTTTATATTTCCATTTTTATATTGTATGTTGGAATTTTCATATATTTGTCTGTCTCCTCCATTATTGTTGACGTTCCCGTGGTTCTATAGAACATCTTTAAAGACGTCGCTTCATGTTGTGAGTTCAAGGCCTGACAATCATTCGGGTTGTGTGTCGGCAAGAGTCCTTTGGACACGATAGTATCGCGATACAGGGGTTACCGTTCAATATACTGGAAGCAAGGCCATATATTGAGATTTAAAAACTGTCATATAATAAAGAACACGTGGCAATTTGCATGAAAAAAAAGTTTACTTTTTGTCCGCAGTCTGAACAGCGAGACATCTCAGTCCCTGTAAGGTCACTTTAAGAGGTCGCACATACTTTGCAAATCAAATAGAGTATTGACTGAGTTAATCTTTTCATGTAATCATTAATTACATTTTGTATTGTGTTTTTGAAAATCAATACAGTATCACATAACATAATATCCAGATTGTCTTACACACCGAACAATGACCAGATTTTTCTGCTCTGGTTGTTGCTTTGTTCACATAAAGTAAATTGTTCTGATGCATGGCTAAAGTTTACTCTCCAGCTTCAGTATTAACTTGGTTCCATTGTGTACTTAAACTGCACCACAACTAAATAACCACATCCTGGTGTTTATGGTTATAAAGACATTTAGCAAAGGGAATGGAAACAGGTGACCACAGCTGCCCACACCCAGAGAGGTGTTGAGTCACAACAACTGATACAGACAGACGCAACATCACAACTTCAAACACACACACACACACACACACACACACACACACACACACACACACACACACACACACACACACACACACACACACACACAGGACACAATTATTTATTTTTTATTCTATATCAGCTGGTAAAAGTTTGAACGATGAACAGCTTGTTCCTTTTTTAATTTTCAAGAAGCAAATTCAAATATTTATAATTCACAGTGTTCCTAAACACTGAAGTCATTGCCTCCGTATTTTATTCTGGGATGTTTTGGTTTTAGCATCCTGAGAGTTTTTTTTATTTTTTATTAAATACTTTTGTAGGCTGATTTCAGTATTTTTCACCCAATATATTTAATGTAAAGGCTTAAAAAAAATAGATTAACAAATAAATGTAAATAAATCAACATAAGATATATATTTCTCCACCAGAAGTGTATTCAGTGTGGGGAAGGCTATAAGCAGCATTTAGACATACAGGGGAATAAACATATATTAACTGTTTACTAAATAAATGCATCGGTTCTGCCTGAATACTGTGATACGTCCATCTCTATTATTATATATGACACATGTATTCACTCTTCTTTTAAAATTGTATTTTAAGTAGTTTGGCTTGACAGTTTGTACAAACTATTTGCCATCTTCACGTTGACAAAGTGCTCATATGATCGTCACCTGTTTACAACCTAAAGTGGTCCCTAAATAAAAGAGCGTGGGTGGGAGTCAGAACGCCGCGCGTGACGCACGGCGGGGTTTACCCCATGATATTCCATCATCAACAGCTTTGCAAGTGTTTTATTTTTAAATATAAATACAAAAAAATTGTATTCGCCACTTTCAACCCAGCGACGTTTGGGTTCCTTGAACGCACCTCGGGCTGACCCCTCGTTGAGCTCCAGTTAGTCACGAGTAATAAAGCAAAGAGATGCCAGCTGTGTTTATCATCCACATATATTTAATAAGTCTCCAAAGACACACCACAACAAAAGAAGTGTATGAGTTCAACATATTTACACCCCAACATTGTTTTACACGTGAACCACAACTGCTTGACACTTGAAGTTACACGAGACGAAATGCGTACAAAAATAGAATGTTTTCCAACTTTACATATTAAAGGACAAATATACATTGCATTAGAAGCGTCCTTGAACCGGTCAGTGTACACAAAGACACACAGCAAGGCACTAAAGGGGACACATAGTCATCAACAAGCATGTTAGAATGAACACTTTGTCAATCCAATAACTTAGAACAGTTCTCTTGCTTCAAAGCGTTATTGCAGTTATTTCACATTTAAACGCGCAGCCTGTTGCGCGCTCATGTGTTTGGCGATATTTAATTAAACAACCCACTTTATATTACAACTGCCTTTATGAATTAATGGGTATGTTTACTTTTGTTTTCAGTAGACTGTACAGGCAAAGTGCATTCGTGTCAGTCTTTCCGTCGGTTCCGGATCAGGGACGGGTGGATGTGCGTAATTCCGCACGACCGCACAGAAGTTCTTGCTCGATCCCATCCTGGTGTTTAGGCTGCTATCTCACAACCGTTTCAGAATCATTATTTAATAGTTATTTTTCTTTTAAGAGGTTAGTGTGCGTCAACAACGTTTTCCAGGAGAAACTATGAACAAATCCCGCTAGTTGCGCTGATGGCGCCCGACTGCCGCTCCACCCCGGAGCTGCTGGACGAGGAGGACGAGGAGGACACGGTGGAGGACTTCCTCTCCTTCTGCCGCAGGTGGATCTTAGTGTGTCTCTTCCTCTCGTCGCTGCGGGCGAATTTGCGGCCGCAGAAGTCGCACGCGAACGGCTTTTCTCCCGTGTGCGTGCGGATGTGCGTGGTGAGGTGGTCGCTGCGGCTGAAGTTGCGCATGCAGATGCGGCACTGGAACGGCTTGTGTCCAGTGTGGATGCGGATGTGTCGGGTCAGTTCGTCGGAGCGGGAGAACCGTCGGTCGCAGCCGTCCGCCGGACACGGGTACGGCCGCTCGTGGATGGGCGTCTTGCTGGGTCTGTTCGGGTACTTTCTGGGCCGCAGGATCGGCCTCAGCGGCAGGTTCTGAGGGCTGTAGGCAGAGGGGAGCCTCGGCGGCCCCCCCTCGGAGCCGCCACTGCCCGGACCTAGCGTAAAGTTCCTGATAGTGTTCAGCGGGGTCAGGGGTGGAGGGACGCGAAATTGATCGAGCGGACATGGACCGAACGGTTTCCGGTCTTGGATCCCCGCCGTGTGCATGTCCCTCTGGCATGCGGGCTGGAAGAAGCCCGAGTAGTCGGGGATGATGGGGAAGAGCCCCGGCGCCTCCACGCTGCCGGGCTGCTTGGGCGAAGAGTAGGAGGGCGGAGGGTAAGAGGCGATGGAGCAGGTGGAGGTGGACAGAAACGCAGAGGGGTCCTGGTACATCTCTCCGCAGCCGGAAGATGAGTACGGAGGCGGAGGGGAGTACAGGTGATGGTGGTGGTCCATCTCTGCCTGGTTCTGAGCCGCCATGGTGCAACTCAAATTTCCGCTGGAGTGAAAGTGATTGGGAGATCCCGAGGAAGCCGGAGAGGAGGACGCCGAAGAGGAGGGAGGAGGAGGAGGCGGCGGTTGGGCCACGTTGAAGATGCCCGAGACGATGTTGATCACTCCCTCGGGGTTCCAGTTACCTGGATACTGGGAGTCGATGGAGAACTTCCCCATGTAGGTGAAGGTCTGGTTGCGGTGGGCTGCGGCCTGAGAGAAGCCGCTGGAGTAGGGGGAGAGGTCCAGAGAGCGCTTATCGACGCCCATGTCTGCGCCCATCAAGCCGTCTGCGGACAAAACACAAGAACGGCTCGTTAGGAAGGCAACATACCTGTTCACTATATATATAGGAAGTTCACTAGACAGGAAAGTGCTTCAAGTGAGGAGGAAAGCCGGTGCGTCTCGTTTCCATTACGCACGGACTCTTGTCTCATCATGCAATTATACTTTAAACATGTTAGCGAACTTTAAAAAACATATTATTATGACAGACAATTTGTTCTCATCATTTTCTGAAGCTATACAACTTTTCATAGAATAGACCAATTGGCCATTTGTCTCCAGAATACTCCACACAGCGTCCTCTCACCTGCCACATTGATCTGGTCGTAATGAGCTCCCAGGTCGCTGTTGGGGAAGATCGCCACGGAGGTCGCCATGCTGGAGCCGAGGTCCTCCACCGAGTACCCGCTCTCGGGATGCACAAACCCCCCGAGATTCAGCGGCACTTTCTCCAGAGTTTTAGCCGTCATTGTGGAGAGAGAGAAAAGAAAGTACCGCGTCTGAAGCTCTCTCTCTCTCTTTCTGTTCTTTTCCTGAAAGCTACTTTAATAACACACCAGTGAGGCAGTGGGTCACTGCATGTCTGTGTCTGTCACCGGGTGAGAGGATGAGCTCCGCGGGTCTCTGGCGCGCTTCATGCGCTCTGGGTGATAAAAGTCAACACCGTGTAAAGTGACTCGTTTTTTGGGAACGGGGGCCCTCGTTCTAGTATGTTTATATGGGGAACCTTTTGAATGCGGGCTGCTACGTCATTACCCAAATATGGAGTGGGAGGGGTGGAGAGAGAGGCGCTGCCTACGCTGGTTGGCCGGCTGCCTCCGTGACGATTTCAAAGGGAATCACTTGTCAATGGAGAGCCCGCTCCAGGAGATAACCCGACTCTTTCCACTGGCCGCAAGACAGAGATAAACGGCCATAAAACAACACGGCGACAGAATATAACACAGTGAGCCCACACGGCTCTAATTCATTTGATGCATTCTTCTTTATCTTGACACGTATTCTGGTGTGTATTTCATCTAATCGCGGTCTAATATATATAAAAAAGAGGAATTCCGGTTGAGCTCCTTAACCCATAAAAGGTTGAATCCGGTAAGCAGAGGAACGTCCCCCATTCTCCTTATTTGGTTTCGATTCCGGAATATGATCATCGGAAAGTGACGAGTTTTGCCGAGCGGAGCCGCCCTGGCACAACCGCAAGCAAATGAGGCGGACAGAGGAGCGGAATGTAGAAAGATAGTCAAGAGACGGGCTCGGAAACTTATCTTGTCTCATCTCACTATAGGAAACAATAGATCTGGTTAAAAATAGTCACTTGAAGATATTTACAGCCAGCGAGAGGAAAGTGGGTGTTATATATAGAGGCTGTGGTGGTGGGCAATGTGAAATAAACACACAGCAAGAAATGACAGTGCTCTACATTAATGACGACAGATTTATTTTATTTCTGATGTGAAAAAAAAAAAAAACGTAAGAACGTATGATCCATCAGCATGCCGTTGTTTGATAATAATATCAAACAACAAGTCATAAAGTGTCCAAACCCGGTTATACATTTTTTTACATGCTGATGTTGCTCATATAAACCAATGTTTCCCTCATCCATATTGTTACACTACACAATATGTTAAGACGTGGTTGTTGGTCCCGAGAGCATTGTGGCCCTCCTGTGGCCTCATCGGGAAGCGTGCCTCGCCCCGCCCCCCCTGCTCTGTTTGATCTCGTAAAAGTCCCTCCGTGGGTGGAGAAAGTTGACAGACAGAAAACAGATAATACTGGGTGGAATACTGTTTCCATTTTGTGTGTTTGTGTGATGTTGCACAGCCACATCACACAGTCACCCGGTCATGTTGTGATCTAAATTTAGGATTATTACTGTGTCAGACTGAAAAGTCCAACAGTCATTGATATCACTGGAACCGTTCACTGACCCACTGACACTGGAGACCAATTCCAATGTAGGGATGAATAGCCAAAGACACGCAAATAAAACATGCATGAAAATGAATCATTAAAAAAAATGGAGTGGGGGCCGTGTCACATTGGGACTATAATACTGCAATTTTCAATAATTTCTTTGCAGATAATTACACAATTGCCTTCTTGATATCAGCAGGTGGATGGCTAAATACAACCTCACAAGATCCCTGGTCCAGATCATATTGATAAAGCTGGTTGACAAACAGTAAATTAGTCAAATAAGGCAGAGCAGATTGGACATGGTTGGGTCAAACATACAGGACTTTCACACAGGAGACCGCTGGTCGTGTCCCGTATGAAACCCAAAAGTTTACTCTGATCCCACGCTTATTACGTAATGTAACGTTTGTAATGTAACAAAACTATTTACAGCCTCACAGAGGCTCAAAGTCTTTTCAAATATGTTTTAAGAATGACAAAATGTAGGATCCTTTGAGTTATTCCCCGAGTTATGGCTCTTATGAATATCTGTATGCAGACATTTTTTGAATCTCAGTAAAAAATTAGAAACTCGCTTTGCTGTTTTGGTCTGATATTTTATTAGGTTGCTTTCCTTCTTTCTTTTCTCTCATTTTAGCTTTCACACTTTTTTTTGTTTTTCTCACACAATGCACAAAGGAAGCCATTTTTCTATTTCAGATGTACTACACACTAATGCTGCGTCACTGCTACCACTGCGTGTGTTCATACCTTTCTACTGATACTACACATATTGATAAAAAGGATTGAGAGAAGGGCGCTGATAGATCATCAATTCTGCTTTTGGAGCCTAGTTACGTGTCTTCTCATCTAACATAAGGTGTGAGTAATGAGACGACTGTTTAAATAGCTTCACAGTGTCACATTCACACACACACATCCTTCACATGAATCAGCGCCCCAGTCAATAGACCCTGTCAATAACAGCTCTATTCATTTAACACATGCCCTGATGCTCAGTGTGTGTGTGTGTGTGTGTGTGTGTGTGTGTGTGTGTGTGTGTGTGTGTGTGTGTGTGTGTGTGTGTGTGTGTGTGTGTGTGTGTGTGTGTGTGTGTGTGTGTGTGTGTGTGTGACTGTGTTATCAGGAGGTGGATAGGAAGTAAAAAATAAAAATAAAAAACAGAGAAAACTCAATTCTCAGTGATTTTCCTTTTAATTGTTTCATCATAGTACAGTGGAGCTGTGTGAAATCGTTGTGGACATATAGTGTAAACATGGGCATACGAGAGCACGTTAAAACCTGTCAAGAAGGATACGGTGAGCATGTGTCGCTGATACTAAATGCTATAGAGCAAAACGTAAGGGAAAAGGAAGTGTGACAAGATATTTCCAATGAATCCCTGTGTAGCCGTGTCACAGGAGCCGTGTTTCCATTCACCTTTTTTTAATGTCCGTTTGGAAGTATCGCAATAGAAAAAGTTGTATAGAAGCAGCATAACTTGATAAAATGCAAAAAGGCAAAATGTTTTTTAAGCTTGCTTGAGGTTTCTTTTTGTTGAAAAAGTGGTGATTTGCTGTAAGTGTAATATCGTCACCTTCCTAAAATAATGGCCCAAGTCATTTTTTTCAGGTTTTTCAGAAAACACAAAAAAGTTGACCAAATGTATTAAGGGTGCACAAGCTGCCTCTAGACACTGCACAGAACGCATACTGTAATACCGGTCAAATTATGTTATGATTACTAATATTATGTTCGAGTGAGATTTTCATTGACAAAAATGATTCTGATGGAGCAAACCTTTAACTCACATGTCTGATCAGCAATTTCTGCTGTCGTTGTCTTCCTAGATATATATTTATATTGTCTTTGTCTCCAGACAACATGAACTTATGACCCAAACTAGCTGACATGGAAGAATAATTGACCCAATAAAAACAATTCCTGAACACCTTTCTCCTTGAAACTAGAGATTGAGACATAAACGCATGTTTATAATATTTATTGAGGAAATAAATCAATTTAAAAAAAAATTGACAATACAAAGGAAACACGACGAGTGATTTGTGTAGAGTCTAATCATATGGCACCTTCAGTTAAAAACCCTCTAATTCCAACATTGGAAAGGTGTGAGTGTGATTAATAATGCTGTTCGACAACAGTTTGAAGCATACTTCTGACTTTGGCAACTAAAAACACTTTTCACTAATGTTAGAGAAAAGGCATTGGTCCACTTGTAATTCAAAGATATATCAGGCTGGGAGGCAAAAAATAAAGGTATGGACACCCCAACATTACTCCCATATGTGATTATTGAAAAACACAAATTGCACCAGAGGACAACTCAAGTAGTAGGGTTCATCCCCTGAAGACCATGCATGTGTCTAAACAGTTTATGACAATCCATCCAACAGTTGTTTATATATTTCAGTCTGGACCAAAGAGATGGAATGACTGACCAGTCCTCAAGTTACATCGCTAGCAGGGCAATCCAGTCTCATAATCATCTCTTTATTATCAGACATGAGCGTGTTATGTCATAACTTACATTTGACATTAGCCCAAAACAGTTATTGTAACTAAATGCAGCAGCAACTCAGGGGAAATCCCTGGGTTGTCCCTAAAATAACCTTTTGTACTGTGAACGATAAGTGCTCCCGTGGTTGATCAAGAAATACAAAAAGGCACGTATTCTCTTATCATATTATTATAATATATTATACAACTATATTGTGTGCCTGTGTCGACAGTTACAGTAAGTACTCTAGATCAGAACATGTATTTCTTTAGTCCTTCTGATTTAAGACAAAATATCAGAATCATTTTATCTGATGCTCATAATAAGACACTTTGAATTGTAATATCAAGCTAACAAAGCCTTTATTGACACCACAGCATAATTATGGCATTATTAGGTAAATGCATTACATTAAGGCCTATATGACCGTCTGTTTAAAACAGAATCTACATTCCAGGGATTTTAGAAAGTTTAAATAGAAAAAATAAGCAGCTCTTAATTAACTGTTGTGGACCAGTTGAAGATATACCTTTTTGACAACACAGCTTTGTCCTTATCCTCCTCAAAATATGAGTTGGTTCACTTTCAAGCATTCCCACTCAAGTTATGCCACTGCCACAAGTTTCATATGAGATAATATACAATTACGTCCCTGTCTGTTTAATTGTCACAAACATCAAGAAAAAAATGAAAACCCCCACACTGGATACAGTTTGCTTTTGTAGCCCACATACTTGGTTTGTGTGGGAGAACAGCATCTTGGGTGTGTGCATGCAAATATGTGTATGAATGTGTGTTAGTGAGGTGGAGAGAGATGATGAGTGTGCAACTGTCAAAGCGAGAAAGCTAATTTGGTTTAAATTTAAATCTGACCCATCTTCATGTGACAGATCAACAAACAAGCTGTCCCCACATACACAGTTGCCTTTCAATGCCCATATATGGAGCACCGAAAGGCTTATTAAGGACTTTCAGCACCTTGTGTCATATTATGTATCAGACACTAGCCAGTCAGCGTTGTGGAGTTTTCTTTCTTCTTGAACGAATACAAATCAAACAAAATATTCAACACACATGAATTAGGACCTTAAAATGAACAATATGCAGCAATATGTATAATTTTTTTTTTAGAAATGATGTCAACAGGCATCCAATATCAAAGAGAATATTGGAGTTGTTTTACCCCAAACTATGATCTTTTCTTCAACCTAACCAAGTAGTTGTGTTGCCTATGACGCCACGCAAACTGTGGCCTTCCATCTTAATAACTACTACACTGGCCCTGAACATTGCTATCATAATACTGGATTAACAGATCAGGCCATAGAAGCACCAAATTCAGAAGGGCTCATCCTCTGGGGACCATGAATATCAGCAGGAAATGTCTTGACAGAGCAGACAGTAGTTGTCAAGATGTCTTGCGCCAGACCAGCTCACTGGGTAAACGGACTGATTGTTCCTGTACATCCTTCCAGGGAGAACACAGACGTTGCACTTTCGAAGGGAGTAGATCCATAAATTCATTGCAATTTGTTTGGGTCATATGCACTTTTTATTGAAAATGTTTCATACATTGAAATGTTCTTAAATGTAATATAAACATATTTATATTAGAATTGATAGATGTATTTGTCCTGTCCTCAGTTAACCCCATCCACCATTGTGTGGACCAAAGCCTCAAACAGTTTCTCTTTATTTTGTGGGATAATACCTCACCCACATCACTCCTACACAACTTCCATTCTGTCTCTCGTGTGATACATTTAGTCTAATAAAGAAACAATAGAAAAACAATCCTAAACCAGAAAATGCATCCCACAAACCACCTCTCCTCCAGCAATAGCCAACATTAATCCCAAGTGAAACAATCAAATATTCGGTTGACATACATGTACAACACCAAATTCATCCTTTCAGAGGGAATTTGGAAGTGAAAACATGTAATATTTTTAGAGCTGTTTTGTCAAGGATTCCCATTTTAATTTTGACTTTAAAAAGTTCTATGACTCATATGATGTTGGCATTTCACATCTATTTTGAAATAAATGTAAAATGAGATGACATGATCTGTGTGGATCAAAAGAGATTAGCAGTAGAACATGGTGAGGCTAATCCCACATTATGGAATATACGCATCACTTTCATTCACTTTTTCTCTCAGAGTACAGAGCTGGAGTTAGGACGTGTTAGCCTAGCTTACCGTGATGGAACCAACTAGTCTGGTTTTGTTCAAGGTAAAAAAATCAAAAAACCTCCCTTCTTTGTTTTCGAAGATTATATATTGGGGGAGTTCCATTGTGCCTGTAGAGAGGACGAAAGCTGTGTCCACGTACTGGATCTGGCAACCACGGCTGTAGCTGGAGACGTAGCACTGTTTTTTGTCAACAAATGGATCCATTTTATAATTCGCTCTAAATCCACAAATTCTCTTTTTTAATTAAACAAATAGTTAACTGAGATTTACCATGTCAATCAGTCAGTTTAAGAGGTGTTGGCTGATTTTGTTCCTATTGTTTCTTATTTGTTCCTTAACAAAATATCCACAGTACAGTATGACAATATATACTGCACACTTTGTTAAGTGTTTCTTTCTTATCTCTTATGATGCTCCTTTTGTTTAGACTAGTCTGGACAGAACAGGGGTAACAAATTCACAGCATATGCATTGAAGTTAAATTACTGAGCTGACACTTTGATCCAGAGCTGCTACGGTGAGCAGGTCCTGCTCAAAGACACGTTGACAGGACAGTCTTTCTAACTGTCACAGTACCCGCGGGCCATTTTTCTTGGGGTGGAAGATCATTACCCCAAATTCGGAAAAGTCACCACTCTTAAATCCATAATTCTTTCTTTAAAAGCAGCTTCCCTGCCACCATGACTGTTAGCTTTGTGGCATCACAGACGGACAGCTTTCATCGCCTGCTGTATGAAGCATGAAAGCAAGTGGAAATGCTCTGATATCAGTCCAAGATAGAGGAGAAGAAAAGAAAGAGGGAAACAGAAATGGATAAAAGAAGAGCTGCAGAGGGGGGATTGCATAGAGACATGGTTTGTCTCAGACAGCCCGGGAGGAGGGGTAAAACTCTTATAATTCTTCTTCAGCTCCAACACGTACAACAGCTCATATAACGCAAATTATCCTTTTTTTTTATATTTCTAAAAAGAAACACGATTCAACATGTTTCAGACAGAGCAAGGCTAGCTGTTTCCCCCAGTTTCAAGACTTTATGCTAAGCTAGGCTAACAATGCCCTGGCTCTGTACTCAACACACAGACTCACTTCACAGAAAGCACATACACACTATTCTTTTTTATTTACAAGTATAGATCTTTAAATAGTTTTGGTTTAGTAGACTTTCTGATTGAGTGTTGAAACAATTATAAATACACACTTGACTTGGCTAACTCTGCAGAGGCCCCGTCCTTCAATCTGTGGACCTGTGGTTCGATCCCCGGCTCCGCTAGCCCACGGCAATGTGTCCTTGAGCAAGACACTTAACCCCAAATTGCTCTACGGTGTATGCATGTGTTGTAACACTTTGGATAAAAGCGTCAGCTAAATGTTATGTAAAAAATTAAAATATACCAAAAGAGGATACCAAAAGAAGAGAAAAATAATAAAAAGCAGAGTCACCAAGACTAACAATACACAGGATGAAGGATCAACAGAGCTGTGTCAAGGGGCATCACAGAGTTCGACCAACTCAAACACAGCAGCAACAACAGGTCGCTCAAAGACGAGGAGCACTGGTTCTATAGTAGATGTCCAGCTGCACTCATCGTTGGTGAAGGAGATTCAGGTGTGAGTGAAGAGAGAGAGAGGGGCGTGGCAGGCCTGGAACATACAGAGAGAGACGGACCTCTTCCAAAAAGAGGGAGAAACTAGTGAACGTAACAGTCACGCTGGGCAGAGATCGATCCTATCATGGCCGGTATGGAGGAATGCCACCTGCTTTATGGTCTATTTGACTATTACATCTCTTTGTGGTCATTTTGTATGGTTGCTTTGTGTCTCTTTGGAGTTGTTTTGAGTCTCTTTCTAGTTCCTTTCAGTCTGTTTATAGTAATTTGGTTTCTCTGAGATTGTTTCACTTCACAATTGAGTCTCTTTGTGTCTCCTCGCAGGTGTTTTTACATCTCGTTGTTGTTGCTTTGGTGTCTTTGGGGTCATCTTGTGTCTCTTCCTGGTTGTATGTGTTTCTTTGAGTGACATTTAGTATGTGAAGGCCAGACGGAACCCCGACCCTTTGGGCCCATGGACATGCTCAGTAATCCATTCATGCAACTATTTCTTTAGAAACACCCGTGCAGCAGAGGTTCGTGCATGCATGGCCCACAGCTAGAGGTTCACCACAAGAACACAAATTCACTAACACATACATAGACACAAACACACAAGTTCTATTCTTTCTTTTTCTCATTTTATTTCTTTTACGTAGGAGTCCTATTTATTTTGATCTAAGATATATATGCATATATGATCTAATAAAAAGGTGACGTGATGAGTTCAACAGGGGTCAGTTTTAAGGCCCTCTCTGTGAATGTAAACGGTGTCTGTATAGACTAGACTCCATGTAGACGTAGAGCCTCCCACCCTGCTAATACAAACACGTAGCCGCCCCTGTAAAGTTCCACAGTAAAGTGTCATAGCTGTACGCGTACAGTCATCGTCCCCGTCACCATCCACCTCTGCTTCACACTACACTGCAGTGCTGCTGTGGTCTGACTGATCTGCCGTCACACTGCACAGCACCGTTCCACTGTGGAAACACTGCTGTCTCCAATGCATTACCATGCATTTACAAATGAGCAGAACAAGAAGAGCATTTTTTTATTTGTTCTGACAGTTAGCAAGGCGGCTAGCTCAGTGGGCTACAGTGGCTGGCCAGTGCTAGCATGCTCCTGGGTAGCTTTCCACAAGTAGCCGGTGGGCCTTTACCTAGGGTGACCAGACGTCCTCTTTTTCCCGGACATGTCCTCTTTTCGAGACCTAAAAATAGCGTCCGGCAGGGATTCCAAAAACGCCCGGGATTTTGCTACGTCCGGGGAAATAGTTATTACCCCCTTACACGTTTTGGAAATGGTATCTCCCTCACGTTCCACCTTCTTGCGCAAGCTCTGACTGTAGAGAGAACTGTCATTGGTCGACCGATCTCAACGTAATTGTAAGTTCACAGCATGCTACACACTACTGCTAACCCCCCCCGCCGCGACAAAGTGTCCTCCTCCTCCTCCTCCTCTCTCTCTCTCTCTGTCCTCCACCCCCCCCCCCCAGAACATAGTGTCCTCTTTTTCACAAACTCAAATCTGGTCACCCTACCTTTACCATTTCCCACTTCGTACACCCTTGAGTCCTTTCCTTCACTCCTCTCCTCGTGTCTTAGTCGCGCCCAGGGAAGATGTTAGTGGAAGAGGCGAGGTGGAGACACGAGGAGAGAGCAGGCGAGGCAACAGGCAACAGAATATGACAACCTTGTCTCGTAGCCATCAATTTAAATATGACATGGCGCTCAGCTCCATCAGCTGTACATTGTGCCGAAAAAAGACACCGGTGTATCTTTGTGCATGACTCTGACAGCGAGACCCCTCGCTCCTCGAAGAGCATTTTAGGAATTGGGCGTCCCTCAAGATAGAGCCCCAAGGTCGATTTCCGGGTCACAAGCCAGAGAAGCGAGGAGACGAGGAGGCACAAAAGTATGACGATAAACCCGTGACAAAACTAAAGAGCGCAAATGAGCTCCACGAGAGCGCGCAAATCAAACAGCTGCGCGCGTAATTTACTTTGACGAGCGCTTTTACATCACTACGCGAGTAAAATCCCCGCTCACGAGAGCAAAAGTCCCTCTTGAAGTTGGAACCTGCTCGCTCGCGAAGCTTTAACCTGCTCGCTCGCGTGTCTGTTACCTGCTCGCGCTCGAGTAGATTTTCTTTTTGACAGTAAGTGGGCGGATCCAGTCACCATCGATCTCTACATCTAATTGGTTACAATCCTCGGCTTCGGATTGGCTGAAATGCATTTCTCACCAGCACACACTGGGAACAATGGCAGATGAGAAAACACAACTGAAAGTTGACGTTCTCTGAATACTACTGTTATTGAGTCACAAAATGTAATTTTAGGATGTTTTCAGGCGAGAAGTTAGTTATTTAAGCATCAAATCTGTGGTCGGTTTGTCCAGAATCAGCCGACTTAAAAAGATACGCCGACGGTTTGAGTCCCTGCTGAGGGACCGTGAGCTCCGCAGCACCAGGCCGTCAGCGCTCTGTCTGCCCGCCGAGAGCAGCCTGATCCCGGCAGGACTTTTTGAAATGAGCCGCTGGCTCCGATTTCTCCGTAGCGGTTAAACATGAGATATAATTCGGTTTTGAGGATCTAACGAGCAATCTTTATTAGTTTATTATTTATTCACAGTAACATTACATCAGTTTGACTGAGGGAAAGGTTAAGATTTATAATTTAAGATTTTAATTTAACTTTTACTTTAAACTGCAGCGGTGTCTTATTACTTTTGACCAAATTGTTTGCAATTATATATATATATATATATATATATATATATATATATATATATATATATATATATATATAAACATAGTTATAAACACAATATATATACAATTAGATGTATTTGTTATTTTGAGTGTGTATGTGGGGGGTTTACCTTGTATTGATTCAAGATTCTTTTATTGTCATATGCACAGATAACAGGCAGTTATTCTGTACAATGAAAAGCTTATTTTGCTGGGTCTTCCTAACACACAGAATTACAATAAACTTAAGGCAAAAAATAAGACACAAAATATAGTGACAGTATTCCACAAAAATATGTATAAAGTGCACTATGCATTGCTACAATATCCAAAGTATGGCCGTGACATGAAGTCACAGCAGCAGGAAGAAACTGTTTGTCAGTCTCGTAGTATCTCTATTGATATTGTCTTTAATAAGGGATCTGCATGTCATTTAGTTTGTTGCATACGCCTAATAAATACCAAACAGTGTTTCAAGGCAGTTAATGTATCTTGGGTGTGTCCAAGTTAAAGAACTATTCAAGAAAGGGTCAAATACAATTACAACACAAGATAAAAGGACTAAATAAGAGGCACAGACCTTTTATTCTATTGGAGTCACCGCCAGTTAATTCCGTTTTTAGAATAAGAGAGCAACGATTGTAGGAACCATTATATTATATCATAGCGCCATCACTTTTAAAACTGACCCCACCCATAGTACTATTACACCTAGCAGATTCATATAATAGTATAGATACATGTGACGGGTGTAACATAAATAAACACAATATATATATATATATATATATATATATATATATATATATATATATATATGTATCTGTTTATATATACTTATATAGATACACATATAATTGCAAACAATTTGGTCAAAAGTAATAAGACACCACTGTAGTTTAAAGTAAAAGTTAAATTAAAATCTTAAGTTATAAATCTTAACTTTCCCTCAGTCAAACTGATGTAACGTTACTGTGAATAAATAATAAACTAATAAAGATTGCTCGTTAGATCCTCAAAACCGAATTATATCTCATGTTTAACCGCTACAGAGACTTAATAACAGTAGTATTCAGAGAACGTCAACTTTCAGTTGTGTTTTCTCATCCGCCATTGTTCCCAGTGTGCCGGTGAGAAATGCATTCCAGCCAATCCGAAGCCGAGGATTGTAACCAATTAGATGTAGAGATCGATGGTGACTGGATCCGCCCACTTACTGTCAAAAAGAAAATCTACTCGAGCGCGAGCAGGTAACAGACACGCGAGCGAGCAGGTTAAAGCTTCGAGAGCGAGCAGGTTCAAACTTTGAGAGCAACTTTTGCTCGCGTAGTGATGTAAAAGCGCTCGTCAAAGTAAATTACGCGCGCGGCTGTTTGATTTGCGCGCTCTCGTGGAGCTCATTTGCGCTCTCTAGTTTTGCCTTTGATTTGCCTCCATACGAAATGGAGAAATGAGAAGAGCTCAGTGTGTTTTACCCTGCAGGATGCACATATGAATTTCACTGCGCCACTGTTTGGGCATTAACCCTGAATCCAAATTATAACCATAAAATAGACACTTTAAGTACTAATGCCTGGCCAGCATGACAACACACACACACACACACACACACACACACACACACACACACACACACACACACACACACACACACACACACACACACACACACAATCAGACTCCACACAGCTTGTGTGTGTTGTTCCAGCAAACATCTGTATGCAAACATGTCCATCAGTTTTTTTCAGCACAAGCCAGATGACTTGGCAGACGCGTAGAAACACAGGCTCAATAGAACGATAAAGGGTTCTTTGGTTTGTCCCCAAAGGAAAGATCTTTTTGGTCCCTGTAGAACATTTTATGAAGTTTCCACCTGGAAGTCTTTCAGAGGGTTCTACTTAGAACCCAACATAAGGGTTATACCTGGAACCATCTGTGGAAGGTTCCCCCCTATGAGAGCTCCTACAAAAAGTCCATTCATGGTGGAACTTTTCTACCTTCTAAAGATGCTAATAAGAACACAGCCAAGAGGTTATAGCTTTATATTTCACTGGTTTCATCTAGAACCCACCCTGGGTTCCTCATGACGCTCCTAAAAGGCCAAATCTGATGTGGTGCAGCACAACAATCATGGTTCACAATCACAGATTTGGGGGTTTTTGGGCCGGAAGGATCCTTCAACACCGATGCTTTCAACAACATTGAAGAACTCTTTCTTTCAAAAAAGGTGCTTTGTATGGAAAGGGTTCTCAATTGAACCCTAAGTCTAGAACAAAGAACCCTTGAAAAAGCCTTTCTTCAAAAAACGGTTCTTCAGAAGCAAATGGTTGTAGGTAGACCCTCAGCGCTACAGGGAGAACCTGTGTGGAACCCTTATATCTAGTGGCCTAAGAATGGTGGTAATGCACACAGGTTGTGATATCCAGGTTTGGTAACTGGTCAATCTCTGTGTCTGTGATGAACCTCAGAGTGTGTGTGTGATTTAGTGGGACAACAGAAAGTTAATTCCCTGTCAGCGCTCATCTCCAGGATCTGGCAGCAGATGATCTACAGCTAGCGACAAGGGACACAATAAATATGGCCTGTAAAATGGGGGACGGCCTCATTAGTCACAGCTTTCATTATGGCATGACAGCATGAGTGTGTGAGTGTGTGTGTGTGTGTGTCAACGTGCTAATGTGCCAACGTGTCGTCGCTTCTAATGCACCACTACTATGTATGTATGTGCATGTACTGTATATTTAAACTATGTGTGTGTGTGTGTGTGTGTGTGTGTGTGTGTGTGTGTGTGTGTGTGTGTGTGTGTGTGTGTGTGTGTGTGTGTGTGTGTGTGTGTCTCATTATTATTTGTGTTCAGGCACTGTGAGAATGTTTAAAGGGCTTTCCCATTGACACTGGGCTATCAGTGTGGCCTTAGCTGCTCTGTCAACCAATCTGTCACATGTATATGTGTGTGTGTGTTTAATGTCTCTATCAAACACAGAGCATTTCCCTTCTGACAAGCCTGTGTGTGTGTGTGTGTGTGTGTGTGTGTGTGTGTGTGTGTGTGTGTGTGTGTGTGTGTGTGTGTGTGTGTGTGTGTGTGTGTGTGTGTGTGTGTGTGTGTGTGAGACAGCTCAGACTGATTTCAGGACTCAGCAGGAACTCCAGTTGTTTCTTTTATTCCTCCAGACTCCCTGCCTTCTGCTGCCGTCTCTGTGAGACTCACTGAGTGGAGCCAAACAACCCACTCTTTTTTTTTTTTTTTGGCTGAAGTTGATTTTTACTAGAATTGAAAATTTGTACCCGTGAGTGTACATCTACATTTCTTGCCTATCTTTTCACTAACTTTGTTTTCTCTTTTGGCTGTTTTAAATTTCATTGTATTGTATCCTTCATCGGGCCCCTGGGTGTCTAGTCTTCAGGGGCACCAAGCTGTAACCATACAGGGAGTTACTGGGGATTTACAGCCTCATTTGTTGGCGGCCATCGAACATACAATTACAGCTCACTTTTTAATATTGCCTTTAACCAAAGTTGCTTTTTCTTTACAACCTATAAACCTCAATGTGTGGAGAGCAATCACAGTGATAGATCTTGAGGTGTAAGGTGTGCATGGACTGGCTGTTGTGTTGACTGTCAATTGTACTTAAAACTTCTACTTTATTACAATTGGCATATATATATATATATATATATATATATATATATATATATATATATATATATATACAGGTACATCTATGAAATTGCCCCTTTGCATTTAATCCATCTGCATTAGGAAGCACCAGGGGAAGAACTTCGCTCAAGGACACATCGACATGCAACAGTACCGACACTCGTTTCATATAATGGCACATTCCCAACGGATGTTTACTCTTTTTCTTTCTTTTTTTTACACATTATGCTGGATCCTTGGCGGGCCCACATGACAGCCAGAGCGTAGACCGACCATGTGACATAAGTGCATACATTGGTTCATATCTTATGAAATATTATTCAAAATCTTATGAACATTTTCCTTCGAATGTCAATTTCTGCCTGTATGTATGCATACAGTCTTTTTTTAAATAAACCTCTGTCTTCACAGGAAACAAGTTGGTTATAGGTTTAGGCATGTGTTTGTGGTTAAAATAACTATGAACTATAATATACAATAGCTAATAATAAAATATAATGTAATATATTATAGCTACCAATGGTGTGGTTTAGTAATAGAACAGACCTTTTGGCTTCTGAAGGTCCCTCCAACTAATTGTGTATTTAGTGAGGGAGTGATTTTCATCATCAACAGATCCTAATGTTTAAAGTCAGTGAATGTTTAGGGAAGTGGTTCTCAACCTTTTTTCAGTGTACACCCTGTAAAATATTTGTTCAGCCAAGTACCCCCTAACCAGCGCAAAGCATTCTTGGTTGAAAAAAAAAATGTAATACATAGCTCTGTCTGATTTAATATATAATATATAAAATTCAGTTCATGACCTTACTTATATTTTATTGAATATTTATTAAATAATAATGTTAAAGGATTTTTGAATGGATGTTAACTTTAAAATCTCACGTACCACAGGGGTACACATACCCCCATTTTAGAACCACCGATTTAGGGAACTAAGATTTTATGTTTTGTTTGTAGTTAATAAACAGCTGTTTTTATTGCACATAAATACATTCACAAATAAGTGTTAAAACTATTTTAAATGTGTAAAAAATGGCCAGAACAATCTCCACTCACCGTTTACTTCCGTTGCTTGTTCTGAAGCTTTGGACCAAATCACACTCACCCTGTTGGTTATTTAACACAACAACACAAGTCAAGTGTTATGAATGTTGTTCCAGTCATTTAGCTACTATAAATAAGCTGGTCTCTGACTTCCCATCAGGCCTCAGATGTCCTCAATCGTCACTATTATTCTTGAACAATGCAATAAAAGAAACGTTGACCCGACAGCAATGCGCATCATATGATGATCCCTGTATACAGTAGGTCATTGACAGCGGTGTGCTTGGACCACAGTGAGGCTGCTCAGTCTGAACACAGAAGATGGTGATTGTGTGAGCAGCCCATTGACAATAGCTGAGCCACCACAAAAGCTTCTAAGTCCCTGCTGAACACTGAAAGCGTTTGAAAAGCCCCGTCGTTAATAAGCCTCATCTGAATGTTTCGCATTTTCAGGAATGTTTCTCGTCCGCCTCCACAAACTCAGATGAGGAAACGGTTTGGCCGCGGGGACGTCCTCAGATAATGCAGCCTGTATTTCTCTTGTCTCGCCCACGGGCGCAAAAATGTTTGCACACTGTGGCAGAGAAGTGAGAGATGAGTGAAAGCCCTGCCAGATAAGAGAGGAGAAGATGAGGAGAAGGTGGGGTGTGGGGCAAAAGGAGGAAGAGAACTGGAAAAAAAGGAAATGAGTGAAGCTGGAGAGAGAAAGAGGGAAGGAGGGAGATGAGATAGATTGAGAGGGGCAGGGAGAAATCCAGGGAGAGAATGGAGGGAGCAAAAGAAAGCAATGACAGAGAAAAGGAGGGAAAGACAAGAGAAGTAGGGGAGAGGAGAGGAAAGGAGGGTAAGCCGAGAAGGGAAGGAGAGGAGTAAAGATGTGTGATGTACAGAAAGGAAAGAAACGTAGGAATGGAAGGAAAAGGAGATTATGGTTTATTTTAAAGAAAGGTAGTTGAGGCTACAGAAGAGGATATAAAGAAAGAACAGAAGAGAAGGATGAATCAAATGGGAGAAGGAGAAGATGGGTGTGAAGAGGAGAAAAGTAAAGAAGATGAAAGAGAAGAGGAAGGAGGGAATCAGGGAGAGGAATAAGGGAGAAATAAAAGTGTAAAGATAAATAATTTGATGAGCAAACGAGAAGCAAAGAATGAAGAGAGGAGGGAAGGAAAAGGAGAAGGAGGAGTGGTGAGGGGGTTGAATAAAGAGAATAAGGTGAGGACGGAGAGGAGGAAGAATTGAGGTGGAGGGAAAAAAATGAGAGAACGGGAGATTTAAAGAGGAGACAAGCATCGAAGGAGGAAAACATTTTGAGGAGAAGGAAGCTAACAAGAGAAAAGGAGGTATAGACAACTGTGGAGAAAGGGGGAGGAAGGGTGGAGTGAAAGAGAGGAGGAAAGAGATGGGGTGGAGGAACAGAAAAAAATCAACGATTGGGAAAATGATGGGAGGAGGAATGGAGGGAGAGGAGAAAAATAGGAGAAAATTACTGCAAGAGAGATGGAGGGAGAAGGAGGGGTTCGCTGACGAGGCCTTTGGGGTTTGATGGCCGACCGCTCGCCGCGCCCATGCCGGCCGCTCGATTACCAGTCTTTTATTTCAGCATCGGCTCCAGAGTCAGCCGGGCCGAAAGCAGCAGGGGCCCCGGTCCCCTCCGGCTCCCGATCGCTGCTGACTTACATAATCCCTTTGTGTTTCTGTGTTTCTCTGTGAAACAGCAAATCAAGTTCCAAACCCCATTTGGACATTTGGCCCCAAATCTGCGCGATGTCTGATGATCTTCATTTGTTTTCCTATTTTTTGCTGTTTCATGTGTCGCCATGGGATGAAGTTGCAGGGCCGAAGGAAACTAAAAGCAATTCTGATTTTTAGTTTTAATGGGGAGCTCTGGGATATGGATCCGACCGCACAAAGTGAACTGAATTCAAACCCAACTTCTAATGAATGTATTGTTAACCACGTTTCTAATGAGAGCTCGTAAAGGCCGAGAATGCAGACGTCGCAGTCACGTGTACCTGCATGCATGGAGTTAGCTTTACTTTCTTCCATAATTCCTTCCAATTACTTTTTGGACACAATATATTGCATCCATGGCTGCAAGTGGGACGGTTCCTATTTGACTGCAGTGTAAACAGCTTGTTGTGCTTATATGGCTTAAAAGGCTCGAGTAATCAAGCAGTCTGCTTCCAGTGTTCTTTAAGGGCACTTTCCATGCATGACAACAGATATGGGAGAATATTTTCATATTTTAAAAAGTGGGTATATTCCGTGGAGGATGCGTTAATGAGAGAAAGGAGATGTTGGCTGCAGGACAGGAAAGAAGGAAATAAAAGTGCTGACAGTTACGGTGCTCTCTTTGTCTCTCTCTACCTTCATGTGCTCTCAGGGCCTGTCACTGTCCACCCACATCCTCAGATTCCCCACATCACCCCGCACTGCCAGGACACCCCCAACACACACACACACACACACACACACACACACACACACACACACACACACACACACACACACACACACACACACACACAGTGAGGTTGACCATGTGGGAGATGGCTGCCTGTTTGGCCGGCGGATTCTCTTTCTTTCTTCTCCTCGGGCCGTGGGAGGTTTCTGTTTTTCTTGGTAATTTGGTGTAGGTGGCTCTTTTCCTCTATTGAGGCTGACCATCAAAAGGAATCTAAGAAAGAGGGCACAGAAATAACATATGACAGTGGAGAGGAGAATTACCATAATCTGATTGTTGCTATTTTAGAATCCTGCTCCTCGATACTGGACTTTTTTCTGCTGCTGGAATTAATGGTGATGATAAATAAATACATGTTGGATGGGGAGCTTTGTCACTTTGTTTTCCTCCTTTCCTAATTATTCCTCTCAAAAATATACAAAGAATAGAAAGAAATTCCTAAAAAAAACACTGAAGAATTACATTGTATTCTCTTTTTTTGGCAAGAGTAGGTGAAAAGCAATGGAATTAGTGTCACTATAGACTTTGCTTATGCTGACAAATTGTATCAGTCAGATTACTCTGATTTTGAAACATGTTCCCTTAAAATAAAACATTCGAATACAGCAGAAACTTGAAACCCACACACGTGCGAACATTATTTAGGAGGATGAGAAAAATTCCCCCTTTTTTGCTCTTTTCTACAATCCACTCCACTCCATGAGCTACTCGCTGCTTCAAAAGAGAGCTTTTCCATCTGTTCTGAAACCTGCTGACAGACGACATGCAGTATGTTAATATCAACTAAGAGCAGGAGCAGAGGGGGAAAGAAATCTGACATGCAGATGCACACATCTTTATTCTAACTAAGAACTACATGTAGTTTTGTGGTTCTATGAAAATGCTATGTTTAGCAGAGCTGCTGCAGCTACTCACTGTGCGTCGTTGGTCGGCTGCTGGAGGCGTCGGCTTCACTACTCCTCGACTCTGCCGGCCTGCTCTCCCACAGGCCTTGCTGGGTCCTACCGCTGCACGCCAGGCTGGTCGGCAGCATCCACTTCTAGCCCTTTCTTTCCTCCGGCACGCATCCCTTTTTAGTCCGTCTCAGTGGCTGGAGTCGTTGCTCGAACGGTTTGATTTTCTGACCGTTTCAGAGCTGAAGCTGAGGACGTTCTATACCTTTCCTCATCTCTGTGTTTGTGTAGACTTCCTAAAGAGAGCGTGGAATCTATTACACGAGAAGACCGTGTGGGATGCAACAGTGTGTGTGTGTGTGTGTGTGTGTGTGTGTGTGTGTGTGTGTGTGTGTGTGTGTGTGTGTGTGTGTGTGTGTGTGTGTGTGTGTGTGAGTGAGTGCATTACTCATGTTGTGGGGACAAAGAAATCTGTGGGCACAAACACAATTTGGGGACTCGCCTTCCCTTTGGGGACAACGTGCACGTCCCCCATAACTAACGTGAACCGTTATATTCTAAGGTGAAGACTTGCTTTATGGTTATGTTAAGATTAGGGTAAGGTTGGGTTTAGGCTGGTAGCGGTCATGGTTAGGGTTAGGGTTCCCTAAAAAAAACAGACTGTGTGTATGTGTCAGCGTGTGTGTGTGTGTGTGTGTGTGTGTGTGTGTGTGTGTGTGTGTGTGTGTGTGTGTGTGTGTGTGTGTGTGTGTGTGTGTGTGTGTGTGTGTGTGTGTGTGCGTGTGTGCGTGTGTGTGTGTGTACACGCAAAAACGTCTGTGTGTTTTCTTCCACAGGAGTGATGGGAGCTGCATATTGGCAAAGTCCAAATTTGAAGGAATGTCAACTAAATAAAAAAGACAGACAACCCAAAAACATAATGCCTCTGGCATTAATAATACCCAAGGTGACCTTAGTTATGATGACCTGCCTTTAGGTTTCAGAAATGTAAGCAAACCATGTTGAAATGGATAAAGCAAGCAAATTGTTTGTGTAAACAAAGTAGTAAAACTGATTGATTTATTTACAATTGCAGGGTGTCATTTGACGTAACTCCTACTCAAACCCCCGGGTCGATTTTTTTTTTTCTGGGATAAAAATCCCTTCTTTTTTTTAAACTGATGGTTATATAATTGTGGAGTAAATCTCATAGCTCCCATTCATCATCCGCAGCATGTCTGGAGGATCACATGGGAGCAGCCAAAGATCAGCAGGTCAGAGTTGATTTGTTTCCGCTCATTAAAGCGATCCCTTGTCTCAGTCATTAGACTGAGCCGGGCTCCACCATTGACATTTGACTTTTGCACCATTATCAGAAAACATTAATGCTAATGTCCTGTAACAGCAATAAAGAGTAAAAAAAAAAAAAACTCTCCCTCATATCAGCGTCATTAGAGGAAGATGGAGAAAGAGCTCACACTTGTCTGTTGTACATGAATATAGGTAAGTGCATAGCCATATTGAGTGTGTGTATGTGTCATTCTGACAATCCCATCAGAGAATGACTGTTGATGAGGTAATGGATGCCTCCACTAAAGGGAAGCAGAGTCTTACAGGTCAGAGAGTTCACAGTCGTGTTACGTGTCATCTTCACTTCACACCGTGTTCAACACAATGAGAGGGAGGGAAAAGTCAAGCAGACGAGGCAGAAACATGTGTCACAGAAACCATTCATACACAGCAGCAGTGTTGTACCATCCCAGGCTATGCTTTTTGATACTTTACACTACGATTCAATTCCATTAAATTAATGTTTCTTAATGAAAAAACCTGCTAATAGAATGGAATAATGTGACCATTATGTAACTGTAAGTTCTCTCAAATGCAATTTCCGGGTAGTTTTTAATGTGTCCAATTCCTGCTGCTTTGTAGTTCTACATTACATTTCAACTGGAGTGGAAAGTAAAACAATTAAACAAATATATTGCTTTGAAGCTTACCCAGTTGATTACTTAGATTAAGACGATTATCTGTCAAATAAAAGTTGGCTTGAAAATACAAATATGTGTTAGATATGTGCTAAAAATGCATTCATTTCCAGAACAGATATCTGATCACTGATTTAAAACTCATTAGAAACAAAGGTTTTTACGGAGGAAATTATGGACAGAAGAAAAAACTATTTTTGCAAAGTTCTTAGGAATAAGATGTTATATAAATCAGACAATGAATTTATATAACACTACAGATGAATTGTGTAAAATTCCCCAGGTGAAACTTCCCCAGTTGATTTCTGACATTAAGACACTATCTGTGTGTTACAGATATGAGGTATTATCTAATGGTAACTTTGGCTGAATTGAGAATAAATATACAGATGCAAATAGACAAAGTAGTAAAATAAACACCTGGATGTGTAATTTTGACTTTTGTTTTCTTCACTAGTCTGAAAGAATAAAACAAAATTGACCAGAACAAGAAAAACCATGATTTTGCCTTCAGGGCCATTTTGAATGGACTTTCACTTGTAATAGAGTTCTTTTTACATGTTGGTATTTTCACGATGTTTTCCAATGAACAACAGGGTGGTTTTTTGAGTTCTTAATTTACATTTTTAATTGTATTTAATTACACGGTGAAACAACCCGGCCCTGAGAATGTTTGACCAACATTTCATCACTGTTGACTTTGTTTCTCGAGAAAGGAGAGAAGACAAACAGATAGAAAGAAAATGGCAAAGACATTAAGCAAATGGCATCATTAAAGCCTGTTAATCTTCACCTGTTGACTTTGTACTTGTGGAGCGCTCCATTCATCTTCCAGCACCTCCCAGGAGCAGGTCTGGTGTCAGACAGGCTAACAAATGACCTCAACTAATCGCTATTTAATTTACTACCAGCAGTCACATTGAGGCATGAGGGCTGGTAGAGTCCAACTAACCCTCTCCTCTGTGTTTGTGTGTGTTGTTCTGCGTATCGTCTGAATGCAAACATAGCGAAGTTTACCCATTAGTGGATGAGTGCATTAATCATACATGGAGCTTCTCTCAGCAATAAGTTGCCTTCCATCAAAATAATTAACCACCATGGCAGCGGTAATTAATGTCTCCCATCAGCCTCATGTCTTCACTTGTCTTCTGTGCTTTTCATGTTGTTGTTTTGCAACTAATAATGACCCCCAACAACACAAGGGTGCCATCAAATTGAGGTTTAAAAAAATATAGTACACGCCACATGGTTAAATAAGTCAATTTGACCATATTTATGTCAGAAAACGTGTGTGTGTTGGATTAAATCTAATGACTTCAGACTGATATATGTGCTGCCTTTGGACTTCTGTTAGGGATCAAATGTGGTCAACATGGTAGTCTCCTGAGATTGGAGATATTTCCCCAAAGACAATCCCTTCTGTATCACTCCCCTGACAGACGCTTTCATTAAATATGGACATTTTCTCTCATGGTGTCAGTATTATATCTATGTCAATTGAATAGAAGTGAATACCGTGGTTCATGTTTGCTTTGTAGTCCTTCTCTGGCTCAACTGTCCCACTTTTTGTTGACTCCCTATCAGATGTAGTGAACTCGCAGCTCACGCAAAATGCGTCCTGGTGCATTACCAGGACGCATTTTGCGTGAGCTGCGAGTTCACTACATCTGATAAAAAAAACTAAATAAACTCTGTAACAGAAAAATATGGCCACACACCTTCGGAATTCAAGTTCCTCTCTTACATCGAACTAAGACAGGCTTACCTGCCTCATTGTAAAACACACTTCATTCAAACTGGAAAGAAACTAAATAAAACTCACCAAAACCATGGAATTATAGAGGTGAAAATATGTTGGCTCTGCACGCTGTTTGTTACCTAGCTGTATGTCTCTGCTGTGCCGGCTCCCTGCTGCAGTCGGTCATCCTTTCCAGGCAGATCATTAAATTACAAAAACTACAACGACAAAAATTGCCCTCAAATCGCCCTGCTGATCTTGGTGGTCCATTTTACCCTCGGGATCCCGAGAGGGGGTCCCTGTCAGCCATATCCTTCGTGAATATTTGAGCCAGCCTGTATATAAAATGTACACCGTAAATAAGTATTCTTGTCCATAACATCCTCTGCACTCATACTTTGGACTGCCATTTTTCACCGTTGGAAACGTAACAAAAGTGACAAGAACAAAGATGTTTTTTGAGTGGCTTTGCGCCCCACAGCTACCAAAAGCTGAAGCACTCTGATTTTCACACTATATCCCCAACTCTGACAGCCAGAGATGAGGTTGAAAATCTCCTTTGCTACAGAAAGTGGTCATAGTAGCCACAAAGAGCCACACTGCATTCATATACTAGTCTAGAAATAACACTTATCTTTTGTCATAATATCAAAACCCTTTGATCTTATCAAAAACCAGGCATATTGCTCGCAATGCTTATGTTAGGCTACAATGAACCGCTACGTTTTTACTCACACATTGAGGTCAGTATGATTACAAAGTGTAACAGAAGCACCTTGTTATAGTTTAGGGCAATATTCACAGACAAATGCCTGACATCTTATTGGTCCCATGCTTCCACACTGGTTTGATTCGACTGATTTCAGAGCAAGTTCTTTAATGAGTCTATTAGAACTATAAAATCTACACAGACATATTAATACATTAAACCACTGGAGCCCTGTGAGGCCTGACCCTTCTCTAATAGCCTGTTTGATTAGGATCCTGACCAGCCAGGTTACCTATGTAAACGTTCATGCAAACACACCTTTACTGTACATATACAGTCTTGTCCATGGAACCAGAGTCATTAAAATTTACAGGCTGGTAAATGGGAGACTGGCATTCAGGCATTATTAAACATGTGTATCTCCACCATTACCTTGATGACTTCATTGATACCATTATGATATCTGATCATCTCCATTAACTTTCACAATTTCATGCTTTGTTGAAATGTGACAGATCAATTGTGCTCTTTAATTTGAAATACAACATCCTTCTAACCCTGCCAGAAGAGAGAGAACCTAATGTATGTGCACTTTATTTTTATGGCATGCCGAAGAGAAAGGATGACATTTGAAATAAGACTAGAAGGAGCGAGTTCATCTGATGGAATCAAGTGCTGGTCGACGTTCAGAAGCTGCGTGATGGAAAAGAGCATCTTTAGAGACGGACTGTTGTTGTAGATATGGAAGATTACCACATTAAACAAAACAAAAAGGAGAACATCAAATAAAATTATACAAGATAAGAATTAAAACATTGAGTTTTAATTGGTTCTAAAAAGCATTTTTTCCTCTTTCAATTGTCAGATCTTTGAATTATATATTTGTATGGAGAAATAAATAGATCACGCAGGTACAAACACAATTTTATTTATATCTTTACAACACCAGAGTGACTTTCCAGACAATTCATCCAGATATAACTGATAACAAGCTTGCTGCTATTTTTGTTGGCATTTTTTCTGTAGCTCATATGTAACCAAAGGGCCCAGTGGCCCCTTGGTGTACCTTGACATTGCAACAAATAAATCCCCTGCTGTCCAACTGGTCACCATAGACCACCATCATAGAAGAGACGACTGTAAAACTGTTGACTGGTCACCTCCAACTAGGCAAGGCAAGTTTATTTGTATAGCACATTTCAACAACAAGGCAATTCAAAGTGCTTCACATAAAACCATTAAAAGCATTAAAACATAATGCAGATTTAAAAACAGTTAAGAAAACATTAAAACAGTCAAAATGCAAAATAAAAAATAAAAGTTGAATAAAAGTTGCAGTGCAGTTTAAGAAATAAAATGCAGTAGTGAGATGCAGCAATTGAATCTGGATCAATTAAAGGCAACAGTAAACAGAAACGTCTTCAATCTGGACTTAAAGGAGCTGAGGGTCTCAGCAGACCTGCAGCTTTCAGGGACCTTGTTCCAGAAACTACAAGGTCAATTGTCCCTGCGCTATTCCGTCAAGCTGTCAGAGCTACGAGGCCCACACTGTCACTAACTGCCCTCGCTGCATAAATATTATATCTAGAGAAAGAAGCAGAAAATGTGTTTGAAGGATATATCCAGCATGTCAAACTGAGGGAAACCAGGTTAGAAAGATAAAGATGCTCAAACTACAGATCGCAGTGTAGAAGTAAACCACCACATCACCTGGTGATCGAGACGGAAGACGATGAAATGAAGGAACAACACTGTACACACTCTGCTAATGTTAGCTCCACATGTTTTTACGTAGGAACGTGTGTCTCCTTCCAACCTCTGTGGGTAACGAGTATCCCTATGACACAGTGTTTAACCTGAACAAGCTACAAATCCACGAAACCAGAGAAAATCTGAAGCCATAGCATGAGAGTCTACGGCGCAGGGCCGGGTAATTGGAGCTGGTCCGACCTGGCTGACGCTGCAGTATGATTGGCCAGTCCACGTTTTGAGGGGCGGGACTTAGCAAAGGGTGAAATATTTCTCATGAATTCTCAAGCCATTTGTATTTGTATTTGTAAAACAAAAGAGCCTTGAAAATCCGTTTTGACGCACTGTGCAATGGGCCATGCAAGCTAGAAATACTCTCTCCACGAGCAATTTTCATATAAATAAATAAATAAATCTTTTAACGTGCGATTGCAGTGGCGTGCCGTGTATTCTCGACCTAGGCCTTCAGTGCCGTCTGATATTGTTTATATATATATATGCGCATGACAGGATGCTGCGTCATTAACGGACAATGCATGTAGTTCACATCAACAACCAGTCACATTTAGTTATGTATCCGAGGGTTTATCTTGCGCCTATACTTCACTTTATTAATAAAACAACAACACGATGCTGCGTAGTTTGCACTAGATGGCAACCACGTTTATTCTCGTTCCACACTTCACTAGAACATTTCCTCTCCTATCCTTCCGTTTTTCCCTTCACAATAAAAGCCCCAGAAACATACATCGGAACACTGCTTCCTAAAGCGCTGTTCAAATACTCAATATAATAGCTTACAGTTATAACAAAACATGACAAAACAATCCAACAAAACTGCAGCACTAAAACACCACACACACAAGAGCACTAGCTGATCAGAACGAATGATATTAACTACTGTAAAAGCAGCTATTCTTTTAATGTTTTCTCAACTTTGACCCGTGCAGCTGATTTGTAGATTTTTACGATTCTAAATTTAGCAGCAGTTGCAGAGACATACGGTACAACATTCACGTGAAATATTCCTCTCTCAGCAGCAGCAGCAGCAGCTCCCTGCTGTCCTCCAAGGCGCGAGCTAGCCTAGCTCTTGAGAGGTGGGTGCCGGCGGAGAGCCAAGCGGGGTGAAAAAAAACAACACAAAAAGCAGAAAAAGCAGTTCACTTACCAGATGCTGTTCACTTAATAAAGACAAAGTCTATCCTCCTCTCTTTGTTAACAAACAGTTCAATTACGTGGTTGTTCAGTTTATCGATGCGCTTCATGGACGCCAGTGAGGATGTCACTGCCAAACATGCCCAACCCTCCATGAGAAAGGCATAAAGTAAATCTGCCATCAAGTCCGTTTCTCCTCCTCCTTCAGCCATTGAGTGTTAAAACAAGCAAAACACTAAACATGTCATAACTTCTCTTATGAATCAGCCTGAACTTCTTCTGTTGCAGCAAGGTAGCTTTCTGTTGTGTTGACAGAAGTCACACTGGGCCACTGACCAATCATACGCCCACGCCAGTTCGCGGGCGCGGGCACGTCAAGGAATACACCCAGGTTGTCAAACTAAAGATCTGATTTGTTGAATTCTATGACAATCAACGACAACGTCCACTCTCTGTGTACTTTAATCTGCAAAGGCCTGCTTAAACTGCGTTGCTCCCATAGAGACACAGGAGGAGAAAATCTGATTGGATGAAAGCTCTCCTTTAGCTGGAGGCTAAAGGCAGAGCAACAGATGAAGACAGGAGCTATGCAATGAGAAAATAAGATAATAGGGAAAAATAATTATAATACATGCAGTGCATTTGTGAAAAACAATTAAATTATAAAATAGCTATAACTTTGTGATTCTGTTTAGGCCAGCAGAGAAGGCCTAGCTGGCCCTAACGGCCCACCACTGTGCGATTGTCATTATTTGGCATTCTCATTCTTAATCCCACAAACAAAGCTCTAATTGGCAGTCAATGAGCCCACCAGATCAAAAAGAAAAAAAAACTGATGGTGTTCCTGTAAGGGTCCAGTGTCCTTTAATAAAATAATATGTCATCATCAAACATCATATAGAAGCTGGATGATACTAATTCAACCACAACCCTTATAATAATAAAAATAATCTCTCAGTATATTAGCTTCTAATATAATCAAATGCATGTACACACTCTCTCTCTCTCTCTCTCTCTCTCTCTCTCTCTCTCTCTCTCTCTCTCACACACACACACACACACACACACACACACACACACACACACACACACACACACACACACACAGATTATTAGTGTGATCACTCTCCCCTCCTCTTGTCTTCCTGGAAATTGAGTGTAATCTTATTAACGTGTTATTGCTTTGACTCTCTCTCTGCTCAACAAGTCCATTAACACCGCTAGGTGACTTAATGAGGAGACTTAATTGGTTAATTGGCACGTTTGGTTTGGGAGCTGGTGGATCATGTTTTGTTTTGATTCAGTCTGCTCCAATGCTAATATACAAACAGCCATATAATATATCACATCTAACTGTCTATGTGTCCAGGGGGGCACGTCACTTTTTTGGTTAGGTACAGGGGTGAGAACCAGGAGATAGTGTTTGGTACGTTCTTACAAACACAATCTTCCTCGCTGTCCTCATCGGGTTCTCCCATACCATCCCTCGGCTTCATCGGTACTTAGTTTTTGTTATGTTCCCTCCTGCAAGCTGAAGCTGCTCAAAGGCAGTGGAAGAGACCACCTCGTTGATGTTGGAGTAACAGTCTGCATTGCTTATAGTCACTATTTAGACCAAGTGGTACACAGAGTACGCTGCAAGCGGTCTCTTGCGTGCTTCAACCACACCCATTCTCTCCCCGTGGAGTGTGAAGTTGCAAGCTGGCCTCATATTTTCTGGAGAACGGTTGAAGAATCAGGAACTTAAAAGTGATTACTTGGTTGAGTAAATGTGTGTTGTCCCCTGTCAGCATTGAAACAGTCCTGTAGTGGACCTCACCATCAAGTAAAAGTGGGAACTTTACAATGGCGACGCTTTTACATTCTCCAGTGGTCTACATTTTTTTCTGAAACCTATCGACCTTCAAAATATCAGCAATGTCGAGTACGTTGGCCAGAAAACAGGGAAAAACATTCTGACAACAACAACACGATGCTGCGTAGTTTGCACTAGATGGCAACCACGTTTATTCTCGTTCCACACTTCACTAGAACATTTCCTCTCCTATCCTTCCGTTTTTCCCTTCACAATAAAAGCCCCAGAAACATACATCGGAACACTGCTTCCTAGAGCGCTGTTCAAATACTCAATATAATAGCTTACAGTTATAACAAAACATGACAAAACAATCCAACAAAACTGCAGCACTAAAACACCACACACACAAGAGCACTAGCTGATCAGAACGAATGATATTAACTACTGTAAAAGCAGCTATTCTTTTAATGTTTTCTCAACTTTGACCCGTGCAGCTGATTTGTAGATTTTTCCGATTCTAAATTTAGCAGCAGTTGCAGAGACATACGGTACAACATTCACGTGAAATATTCCTCTCTCAGCAGCAGCAGCAGCAGCTCCCTGCTGTCCTCCAAGGCGCGAGCTAGCCTAGCTCTTGAGAGGTGGGTGCCGGCGGAGAGCCAAGCGGGGTGAAAAAAAACAACACAAAAAGCAGAAAAAGCAGTTCACTTACCAGATGCTGTTCACTTAATAAAGACAAAGTCTATCCTCCTCTCTTTGTTAACAAACAGTTCAATTACGTGGTTGTTCAGTTTATCGATGCGCTTCATGGACGCCAGTGAGGATGTCACTGCCAAACATGCCCAACCCTCCATGAGAAAGGCATAAAGTAAATCTGCCATCAAGTCCGTTTCTCCTCCTCCTTCAGCCATTGAGTGTTAAAACAAGCAAAACACTAAACATGTCATAACTTCTCTTATGAATCAGCCTGAACTTCTTCTGTTGCAGCAAGGTAGCTTTCTGTTGTGTTGACAGAAGTCACACTGGGCCACTGACCAATCATACGCCCACGCCAGTTCGCGGGCGCGGGCACGTCAAGGAATACACCCAGGTTGTCAAACTAAAGATCTGATTTGTTGAATTCTATGACAATCAACGACAACGTCCACTCTCTGTGTACTTTAATCTGCAAAGGCCTGCTTAAACTGCGTTGACCGTTACCAATGGTAGTCAGTTGAATTTGAATGGCTGGTAATTTGATAATAATTTGTTTAGTAATAGTAATTTGATTTTCCAACTGGTCCTGCTGGTAACTGCTAGGTTGAAGTGGACGGATCGTGGGCGGATCGTCCAATCACCAGCCAAGTGCTTTTGGAAATGCCGACTCAGTCGAACAAACCATCTGGCACGTCAGGTTAATGTGACTGGACCTTTGGCTTCATGTGAAAGGCTCTGCGAGAGCTAGAACTTTCTAATGCAGGAGCATATGCAGGAGGCACATGTTGGATCAGGTTCTTGAGCTCCGTCTCGTCTTTCTCTGCTGTCCAAGAAAGAGAAAAGGAAAACCACCAGCACTGAACTCATAGCTGCAGCCTGTGAATGCTTGATAGACATCATTCTGTGTGAAAATTGTTTGATACAGAGGGCAGTTACCAATTGGCTGAACTTGGGGGTCAAAGATGAACAAACGTAGCTCAGCACTGACCTCTGCCAAGCCCCAGAAACAAAAACTCTGACCCTTGTTTGTCAAAACTGGCTTGGACCCCAACCAAACCTCTGCCGGTGCACACTGTCAGAGCCCCAACCGGGCCATCCGTCAGCATCACAACACGGCTGCTTTTTATTCCACTTTCTCCTTTCGGCTCGACATAAATCGATTAGTCCCAGTCAATAAAATGACAAATCAGATTCACGGGGCTCATTGTACAGTTAAATGATACGGATGAAAGAAATAAAGATAATCCTATGAAGGCTGATTGTATGCTAATTGGAGGTATGAATCATCGGCGTGTACAAAGTGAAAAGACAGCCACGAGAAGATGACAGAAGGTGGGAGGGGAGTGTTGCTGTGCCAGAGGAAATATTGAATCCATATCTCCAAACTCTCTGGCTGCCCTCTATAAGGATGAATGGGTAGAAATATAAATGTAAGGATATTATCCGACATTCAGGAATCTGTCATGAAAGCAGATGGGGGAGGGGTAGTTTAGTGTGTAAATATTCCTTCATATTGAGTCAACACACAATGTGCTATACGATCTGCAACTTAAATCAGTTGCTGTCCAGAGTGATGCGAGTGTGGCAACAAAATGCACAAACACAATATTTGTCTCTTGGCTCTTTAACGCGTCTCTCTTGGTGAAAAGGAGACCAACGATCCATAAAACAACATCTACGTGACATAAAACACATTCCTGTGCTGCTCCAACATCTAATTGATGAGGGACCTGATGACCACGATTACCACATTAACTGATCAGTGTTTGGATGAAGTGTTACCAAAACATTTTTGGTTTGAAACGAACAACAAACAGTTTGTGTTTCGCGTCTGAAAGTTATTGACAGAAATCAGATTAAAAGTAATAGTCTAATTTTCTAAAATGATTGTAGTTATTAGGGTACACATTAGATTTAAACACAAATTCTTGAAAATACACTGAGTGTTTCTTTGGCCAAAGTCCCCACTGAGAGAGTGGGTAACTGTTAGGATTTACGTTTTACGTTGGACTTCAGAATGGCACATTTTATTTCAAATGTACAAATTGTAAAAATGTTGGTTGCAGGTCATGTGCTGTTTCGTGTGTTACAGATCAGTAGGAATCCTGGACAGCTAAGTATAGATTTAAAAGCTTGCATAGTTATTCCCAACCCACAGATTACATTGAATTCACCCGCTCACAAGAGCCGGTTGGAGGCCGACACCAAACCTAATGTCAATTTCAAGACACAAAGAAATGCGAGGATGCTTACCATGCACCTCTGCAACCACGCAAACAACCACACACACACACACACACACACACACACACACACACACACACACACACACACACACACACACACACACACACACACACACACAGAGTGGTGGGTGGGAAAGGAAATCCCCTCTGTGTGTGCTGTAGCTCCAGCTATGAGTGTGTGTCTGACATTCAGCTAACCCCGTTCTGCAGCGTCTAGTCCAAACAAGGGATTTTCCTCTCTCCTCGTCAACATTACCGGACTTACCTTGGAGTTTTGTGAAGTGAGCATAAATAAAATTACCTTCAATACCCATAATGAGGCGGCCTAATTCCCAAATTATGACAAGCTGTACTTTTATTGACACGGAAATGTAGCCATGAACACACCATTTAATTTGACACACGGGTCGAAACGACATGTCCAATCTGTCTGGAATGCAGTGGCACAGCATCCCGTCAAAATCGAAAGTTAAAATTAAAAAAATACACCTGTACCTTTTTTGTGGTTAAGCACTATCTAAAATACCAAAACATACTCTACATGCCAGGTGTGAAGCAGGTCAGAGTTCCCTGAATGACTCACCTCTTCACCAGCAGAGAGACAGACAGATCAAGTGAAGAGAGTGAGCAACATCAACTTCAAGGTCTGATGGTCCATCTGGGACAATGAAGAACACATGATATGAGGTAGCCTAACACCTGCCACACCTCTAACATCTATGCTAAGCTACAAAGCCGCTCTGTTTAGCGGTGTGATGTGATTGCAGCGGGCAGCGGCACGTGGTGAAGGGTGCTGGAGGGTCGGAGGGAGCAGGGCCTGAACGCCCCATGAGGCTGCAGAGATGCTGGACACACACAAAGCTGCCTCACGACAACCAGACCCGCACCCCGGACCAGTGTTAAAGGCCGGACCAGTGGATCTGGCAGTAGCTTCTCTTTAGCTGCATTGATCCTCCTCCATCAGGAAAGCCATGACACATGGGCGACATTTAAAGGCAACTGGTGTGCCTTGTAACCCATAATTTTACCTCTATTGATTCCGTCTTGACATTAGAATGCTTCTGCTTTCTTCGCTATCTCTGTCTGTGGTGTCATGAGGCGAAGGAAACACAACCTCAGTCCATCCACAGTCTTTATGTTAGGTGTTTACTGCACCTGTATTCAAGGATGTATGCGTACAAAATGTACTTAATTTCCCATGTGGTATATATAGCAAAAGCACCAAAGGTAAATAGTGTGAAGAAAATGTGCACCTTCCCAGGGAAAGGTCAGCGAGAAGAAGAGTAAGTAAAAGCAGTGGAAGTGCAATACAATAACACATTCCTCAGTCCTCTTTATGGCAAAGAGTACAACTTTATAGGAAAACACATTTACTCCATGAATGTATATTTGCAATGCAGAAGAGAACACGGAAGTGTTAACATGCACCTTTCAAAATAAAAGTCCTGAGTAAAAGCTCTAAATCCACACCGGAATTTATAATGGACTGTTTATAACTCAGCACAACAGTTTTGTCCGCGGCTGTGACGCTCCAAGCGATTTCTCCACCGTTTTACAGACACAGCAGCAGGCAGCCGCGGAGCCTTTACCACGTATCGGATGTTCGTCTCGTGGTAAAGTGTTCAAGTAAATATCAATGTGTTTGTTCCACAGTGTGTACTCCTGACTGTGTACAGTGAGGGAGGAATCAGCTGGACGTCTCTTTTTCAGTGAGTGTGTCCTGCATTAGTCGACAGCATCAAACCAGCAATCTGAACTTCTGATCACTGAGTCAGCTGTATGGATCTACAACTCTATCAACCCCACGTGCATGTACACTAATGTATTATTCATATTGAGCACAAAACTCCATATCCTATTCATTGCAGGTAAACAGCGACAGGTTACTGTAATGGAGGTTACCAGTGACGCACGACCACAGGGACAAAAAAGCCAAAGTACAAAATTGCTGCACGAACATGGAAACTGCAAACAGCCCTCTTGAGCGCACACACACACACACACACACACACACACACACACACACACACACACACACACACACACACACACACACACACACACACACACACACACACACAGAATGTGGAGTATTGTGGAGTATAATGGTGCATTGGTTTTATGTATTATGACCAAGTGCGTCACATATAATGAGGCCCTCCACTTCTCCTGCTTCACCTCTCTTTTCCTTTTCCTCTCCACCCCTCTTTTTCTCCTCTCGTGTCATCGTTTATCCTCGTCTCCTCACCTTGTCTCCTCTCTCCTCCTTTTCCGCCCCCACTAGCCACTTCTCTTCCTGTCTCATCAACCTCCCCAAATGTTTCCCTCTTTCCAATCCTCGTGTCACTTCCTCTGTTTCCTTGCCACCTTATCTCTTCTCATTTTTCTCTCCCCTTCTTCTTTCCTACTATTTCTTTTTAACTTATTTTCACCCTTCTTAATCTTTCCTCTCCTTGCCTGCTCTTCCTCTCCTGTTTCCATCGCTCCTCTCCATATCTCCCTCCGTACCTTTCATCTGGCCTCTCCTCTCCTGCTTTTCCTCCCTATTTCCATCTCTTGTCATCCCCCTTAAACCTTTACTCCTCTTCTACGTGTACATTTGCCCCTTTTTATTTCTCTTTCTCCTTTCATCTCTTCTCCCTTTCTTTCCACTATCAGTTCTCCTATCTGCTTTTTGGTCTTTTCCTTTCCTCCTGTCCCCTTGTTTCTTCCTTACCACCTTTTATCTCTTCTCCTTCCTTCCCTATTTCCTTCCCCTTTTCTCCACTTCTCCCCTACACCCCTTCCTTCATCTCTCCCCATCTCTTCTAACTCTTCTCCTCTTTATTTTTTCTTTCTTTGCTCTTCTCTTTATTTCCTCCTTTTGTTTCTTTTCCTGCTCATCCCTTCCCCTCCTTCCCTGTCCTCTCCTCCTACACTCTTCTTATGTGACAGTTTGACGAAGATAACTCATATCATCCTGCAGTGATCTCTCTCTCTCACACATACACACACACACTTATGCAAAGACATATACACATGCACCCGCTGCAGCCCGCCCACGCCGTGAATCTGACATCTAACTGTGATGAATGTGTGACCTCTGACCTTCAATCCTCTTGACGCCCAAATCTTGAAACAAGTTCACCTTTAATTACCCCGAGATGATGTTAATTCACACGCAGACACACAAAGACACGATCACACACAAAAAAAGTCAAAAGAGTTCACTTTTAATAACGTAATAAAGACATACCAACCCCCTGCCTAGCACGCGCGCACACACACACACACACACACACACACACACACACACACACACACACACACACACACACACACACACACACCGTTCATGAGTGATTACATTATGTCTGCTCACTAATGATGCTGGTGAGTCTTGAGTTTCTTCCTGGATAAAATTGATAGGAAACCGTACCTGCCCCGACGCGTTAATGCTGTTAAAGCAGCAAAGAAGAAGCTCATCCACTCTCTGCTTTCATTTAGCTAGGGATGAGCTGTGGGGAGGAGGTGTACACACATAATAATCAGGCATTATTATCAGATGCCAATGTGTGTAGTTTAGATAACGGAGGAGGACCGGGAGGGCTGGGGGGGTCGTAATGTTGTGACAACAGAGTAGGAGTGAATTAGACGTGGCCCTAACCTCCAGGCTGATAATAGCGCTCATAATTGAATGCCACTCAGTTGTACAGACACTGGTTAAACAAGCAGCCCAGTCAAAGAAGAAGCGAAGATTAATGCAAACATGAAAAACACATCCACTGGATTTCATTTTAAATTGTATTGTAGGCCACATTCCAGACTTCCCAATGATGCGTACTGGATTCAGATGCTCTAAAGGCCCTGCAAACCTGAAGTTATGTATTTTCTCACTGTTTTACATTTTTCCTTCATTTTTCATTGCCTTCTAAAATGAAATTCCTGTGTGTTCATTCCATTAAGCATTGCCAAGGTACTAGCAGAGCACTAAATATTTTCTAAACTTATGAACGTATGAGTTCTTTGTCAAAATCAGCAGGGGGAGGCGCGTAGAACCAGCTGTGTGCTGCTTGCAGTCTCTCGCTTGTCGCTTCCTTTTGTCTGTGGATCGCTGCAACACCTCAGGCACAGTCACTCGTGTCTCAGCTGATAACATGGCTGTTTTTGTTATTTTTCTAAGTGAAGCTTAAACAGAGAGGGGCAAAAAATGCAATGGCGACGGGCCCAGGTACAACTAGAATAGCTGCGTGCAGTACTATGGGCATGTGACTCATGCACATGCATGTTAATGAGCAGGGGCTTTGGCTATCTTGTAGCAATCCAAGGAGAGACATGGATAATTTAAAAAAGCACTGGATTTGAGTTTATTTGGCGAGGCATGGTCTCCGGGAGAGAGGTGACGGCAGTTGACCGTTAAAATACTGACATAGTCTTACATTTCTTACTTCAGTTATGTAAACACGTAAGACACGTGTATTTTTGAGGGAAGTTGTAGTTTCCTTGTTTAAGCAATGTTTGATAATAAGCAAGCTGCTTGCCAGCTTGCGAGTGCAGGGGAGCTGGTTTTGTGTGATCTGGGTTCCAGTGGGTCTTCTCTTTAACTCTCAACACATAACTAAGGAGCGTCTAAAATTTGTCAGCCTCTTTTATAAGATGAAAAAGCGACAGTAATAATTCAACGTATCCTCATACAACGTTTCTAATGATGTCTTATGAAAAGTGTGTTTTCACAAAAAGTGTGTTTTCACAATTACATGGATTACATACAAATTCAGTGGTATAGCTGAACGGTGTGTGAACACAGCTTAAACTAGCTACTTGTTCAGTCTGGCTGTTGATCCTGCAGCTCTGCTCCTCTCGTCAACGTTTGGACTTTTGGTACTCCTCATAAGTTTCTGCACACCGACATTCTCAAAACTCCTCAAAGTTCTCAATTTTATCCACCCACCCACCTCTTTACAAAAGTGTGGATGTGAATGAAAAATTTACTTCAAATACTCAAATGTTTTCATACTGATACAATTAGTATTAGTTGAATAGGCTAGATATACTTTGTGAAAAATCTTGCATGCAGTTGAAAAATCTTTTACTTCTAACTTTAGTTTATGATGCCGGGGAATATTCTGTAAAAATCTACTCTATGGTATTGTTGTGCAGTTTTATGCTGCTAAAAGGTCCTTCTCACACACAAGTCGCCCGTAGCTACCGTGTGTCTCGTAAACACTTTCGTATTGACTTCTGTGAAGCCGTAAGCGCTGCTATTGTTCTTGAATTAGCCGGCGCGTCCTCAAACCCCCACACCTCAGCATCACATCATTGGCTGTTTCCGTGGCAATTCACCGACTGGAACTTTTTTTTTTCTTCTGTGTAAATCTTATCCTGCACGCCGAATAAAGAAAAAACAAATCACCCTGCACCTGCGTCTTGTCATTAAGAAACCACGATTATACCATTTATTGGATTTGGGTGCCACTGGAGGACGGTAGGAAAACCACAACAGCGGCATTAAGCAGAACCCGATCCAGCTGTCTTCGCGCTCTTTAGCAGGTTTTAATTGGTGGGGAACAGGAGAGAGGAGAGCGGCAAAAACATCATTACAGGCTTAAACTACCACAACAGGGTATTGCTGGGATTTAATTACACCGGGCTATTGTTTAATTTGCCTCTCAATGCTTCAATTAAGCAAAAAAGGGAATGTGAGGGTTCAGGTTTCAGGCTCATCTGGGCAGCAGAGGAGAGAGTTTCCCCAGTGAAGTTCATATAACATCACACAGCGGAGATCAAATGGATTTGTCATCGTTTGACTAATGACAGGAAAGAGGAATAAACCCTATTAGAAAATCATCAAGAATCCCTGTGTCTCGGCTGATAGTCTTTGTGTGCGTTGTGTATCTGCTGTCGAGGCCTCAGAGCCAATGCTGATGTATTTACTGCGATATTGAATGGTGCAGATGATGCGATCTGAGGTTGATGGGCACCAAAAATAGCAAAATCTCTCCCTCTCTTTAGAATAAAGGAATGTACAGAAACTCGGAGAACCATTTCCCTTATTAGTTTTGTAGTTATTCAATCTCCATCCCCTTTTCTCGCAAATAATATTCTCTAATCTGCATCCAAAGAAGCATTTAGGCTGTAATTTCATTGAGGGAGACACTTTTAACTTTAAATCTCTCGGTAGCCTCAGCTCCACCACCCGGGGTCACAAAGTTTCCTTTTGGTTGTGTGTTTGGGTATAATTACTTTATATATATATATATATATATATATATATATATATATATATATATATATATATATTACACAGTAAGTATACCCACTGCATCAGTAATCAGAAATCCTGCATATAGGCCGTTCATATGCAATTACTCTGGAGTGCTGATTTAGCTGTAATAGTAGTAGTATTATTATATTATTATTATTATATATCAAAAGGTGCACGGGCATGATGCAGCACACGACCAGGCCGAGTCCAACTACAATCACGATTAGTCAATTGGTCCTTTTTGCATTCAACATAAAAGAGTTGTTTTTTTCAAATGTATTATTTTTTGTTCTTATGAAAGAAGACAAAAGGGATTTGGGGCTGAATCAGAAATATTGCTTTAGCCTCTGAGTGGGCATGTCTGATGTGCATGTTTGATTGACATATTTGATTGACAGCTATCTAGCGAGAGAATAGACAGACAGTGTAACTAGCTGAGAACAGACCGTTTTGTTACTGGTGGTATTGGGGAACAATAACCACACTTATCTTCTAAACTTAGCAATGCTCTCAATTACTGACACAGAGACTGACATTAGCAGTGCACTTTGTGGGGCTTCGTTCACGGCTCTGGTCTTGTGGCTGCTCTCTGACTGTCAAGCCCCTTTCCCACTGGACATAACAATCCACTAACATTTGGCGTTTGTCTAAAGTAGGAAAGGTTACTATCGGCATTCATTCCTGGAGTGAATAGCAGTAGTCTCAGGTATTTATCGGATCCAGTTCCAATCTGCAGTAATGGAAACATGACACCTGGGTGAAGACGCAAATGTTCTCCCCTGTGTCTCACGTTGAAGGGAATATATAATATATATAAGCATATGAGTTACATCTCAAAACTACGGTAAAATAAGTCAGCGTTGTACACGGGACACGAACATTGGTCTCCTGAGTGGATGTCTTTGTTCGACCCGCCTATCCACCCTGACCTCATCCCAACATGGAATCTCTCCCTCTTTGCTCTGCGTCAGTTGCTCTGATAGTCTAATAAAGACGCAGATGGCTTTACATGGGAGTGAGCTGTGACACGGTGCGTCTCAGACGGACGCTGAAGGCCGCTGCGGTGCTGAGGGCACGCGTCGCTATTGGACGAGTTGGGAGTGAATCTCTTCTTTTCTCCCAGCAGTCCTGTCACATCTTTATGGATGTAGCCGTCGTCATAAGTGGCTGTGACTCCATTGCATTCAAATGTACTTATCTGTCTCCCTGACACATCCAGACAGACTAACAATGCATTTTCTCATCATTATCATTTGGAGGCTGCTGAGAGAATGTATTCATATTTTTTCCGGTATTGTTGCCTCGTCTGATGACTGCACGCTTCACAGTGGATGTATTGTGTTAATTGTATGATTTTTCATCATTTATGATTTTAGATTCCTCAATGACAGCCAATCTAATGACCTCTGCACGTTGGCTTGGCAGGAAGTCTCTGCTCTCCTCACTGGGAAACATCCCAGAATATGCATGTAAAACAGGATGGATGGCCTCCATTCCCAACCTTTGCATGAGATCTTTGAACGTAATTCCTCTTTGCTTGTTGGGGATTGTCCATCGTCGCATGCAGATGGATTGTGAGATGTTCTCTTAATGTCCTGTGTTCACGAAACAGGCCGGATCAATACTTGCATCCTATAAGTTATTGCAACAAAACACTGCTCATGCATTTCCGAAATGATGGGTTCTTTAAGCTTAAAAACCTGCATCAACTAAGGAACGTTTTCTGTTTCTGAAAAACAAGCATGAGAGATTTATTCTTGTCAAATAAGCAACTGTTGGGGAAAGAATCCAGATCTTTATGATTTATTTGTTCTTTCCTGAAATATTCATGGTCAGGGCTGAGATGTGTCTCATCGTCTTACTGCTGTGGGCATATGTCCTGCTGAATCAATACTCTGCGGTCATAACTTATCAGCAATCAATACCTCAGGGCTTTTGGTAACCTTTATTTTACCCGAGGTAAAAAGAGTGTTTTTCTAATGAGCTCTGATCATTATTCCGTCGTACACACATTTAATATATATATAGTTAAATAGTTAAATGGAGTTACTGTTTGGAGCTAACAGGACCTGTTTTTTGTTTGTGTTAAGACGTGTCAGGACGTGGTTAGCCTAGCTTAGCATAAAGACTGGAAGCAGGGGAAAACATCTAGCCTTGGTCTGTCCGAGGTAAAAGGAATACACAACCGCTCTAATGCGCACTATTTAAAATGAGTAGTAATAGTGCGCAATGAGGGAACATGCGTTTCTAAGTGCAGATAACGTTTTGTTTTGGGCCCAGTCGTCTCCGTCAGTGTCGCATTGCAGATTTGACACACTGCTGTGTGGTTTCTTTTGGAACCTCTTTGTGTAGATAGCCACATTTTGTACTTTATTTGTCTGACTGGGTTACGACTGATGGAACCACAGGGAGAAACAGGACTCTAATGCAAGAACCCAGAGAAGCAGGATAAGGTCCAGAAAAACAACATTCCCAAAAGGGTAGCGATCAGAAAAAACAGGAACGTGAACACAAGGACGTTGCCAGAGCACTGGGCACATGTAATATTCCAGGCTGAACAGACATGTGCCGTCTCTTTGTTTACCTTTGATGTGCCGTCTCTTTGTTTACCTTTGTTTACATGCTTCTCTCTTGTCTCCCACATTCACTCACATGGAGAGCACGTGAAATATTCTAAATTAGAAATGTTACGTTTTCTTCCAATCACAGTAACGAATAAATCTGTTTAGCAGTTGTGGTCTTGACCGGACTTGAAATAAAAGCCTGAGCCTAACTCTTTGTCTGTGACCAGAGTGAAGTCAAAAGCAGGCTAGCTGTTCCCTCTTGCTTCCAGTCTGTATGCTAAGCTAGGCTAACTGTTGCACAGAGGTCAACTTAATATACATTCTTCACTATAGGTAGTAACATAAATATGCATAATTTCCAAAATGTTTTCCAATGACTGTTCCTTCAATATTTCCAACATGTGGCTTATTTATTTCCCCCTTACAACATATAATCCTCGTGCAAGATCAGCACACTTTTTGTTGTCAGTCATTTCTATTACTTCTATTTCATGTGTCTTGCACCTCTGTACTTTGCTTCCTCTCTGCAGTAGAAAACTACAGACATGGCCATTATGGCTGATGTGTTGTCGCTCCTGTCTTGTCTCGTCCAGAGAACAAAGACACCTCAAGATGGATGACCTCTGTGTGTGTGTGTGTGTCTGTGTGTGTGTGTGTGTGTGTGTGTGTGTGTGTGTGTGTGTGTGTGTGTGTGTGTGTGTGTGTGTGTGTGTGTGTGTGTGTGTGTGTGTGTGTGTGTGTGTGTGTGTGTGACGAGACCACCATCCTCATTACACGGCAACCAAGATTTCATGTGCATTTTTAAGTAAAGAAACTTGTCCAATTTAAACTATGTCGAGTTCATTTAATCCGCTTGATGGCATCGTGCCTGATTCGCATTTCATTTGTTTTACATTTTAAAAAGTCACTCAACAATCGAATGGAACCGCTGATACTGACACCTACTGCGTCACCACTTCTGAGGAACAATAATGTACTATGGTGATAGATATGATTACTCTATGAAACTATGAATATAACACATATGTGACCTGTAAACTTGATGTATCTGCAGTGGTAGGAACTACTAAACATTGCTCATGTGACATAATATTATTTCCTATATACAGCTCATAAATTTCTTTATGTTGTCATGATACCTGGTTCAATTTAAAACCAACTTTTCTTCAGGGCCACATGTATGGAAATGATTTGTTGTTATTAAATGATGCTTTACATTTTTGTCTTTTTAGTAGCACTCTTTCAGGATGAATTTTTAGGATTTGTTCAATGCAAAACGTTGCTCAATTTGGTACCATACCAAGTAGGCTTACCATTCTTAAAGAAGGCTTTCCCCTATCAGCCTCGAGCCACCGGCTCAGCCGACGCCATGTTGAGAGACGTGTTGTGGCAATAGATATCCTCTGAATTTCGAATTAACTACCTTTAAAGATTATTATAAATTGTATGAAAATAAGATATAAAAGAGACTGTTCAATGTGATAATGTCTTTATATGTTAATTCTGATAGTGTCAAGTTAGGTCAAGATTTTATAAGAGAAAGGGAAACGCTTTTAATATGGCAGAACTAGTATTATACTCGGGATATTTGTGTTTTTCATTTAATAAGGGTTAGGTTATTTTTCTTCATTTATTTATATATAATATTTATTTATATAAAAATCCCACATTTGTCTTGAAAGGGCTTTCAAAATTTGATACAACACACAGTGCCATTTATTCCCTTAATTTAGAAAATAGGAACACATTTTTTACAAAAGAATTACAAATAACACAAGAACACCTGGAAAAAAGGGGAGGAACAAGTCATGGATAAGGCACGTCATGTCCGAGAGTAGGCCGAAGCAGCCGTAGTAGAATTACAATATGGAGAAAAAGAACTGAGAGAAAGCTCCCCCAAAATCCTCAATTCTACTTTAATTCTACTATTTACAACATTGTAAATGTTTGAAAGCTCAGCAGAACGCTTCTCGTCCACCTCCCGGCTTCCTCTGACTTCCTTTCCGCCGCCCGCTGACTGAGTTCCTGCTGCAGCAGAAAACCACAGACGAGGCCATTATAGCTGACGCGTTGTCATCCCTGTCTTGTCCTCGTCCAGACAAACAAAGACAGAGGATCCCGTTGAACGGCCCTGTGATGATGAGACACTGGCAGTCTCCTGTCTGCCCCAGCGGGGCCTCAGGATGCAGCGGAGAGCAGGACCTACATTCACTCTCTATTCACAGTGGCAGCTCGTGATGGAAAGCCTGTTAATGTTCAACCACAGACAGGAACTGATGCAGTGCTTCTGCCGGGGAGCGATACACCCTCTCCTGCACTTCTCCTTGATTAGAACCATCAATACATACAGGAATATATTTTAATACATTTTTAGTTTGGAAAATAAAACAAAACATATTCTGATTTTGGAGAATGTTGAAAATATATTACATAACCGATATGAATGCAATACACAAGTACCTGGAATGCACACAATACACACATACGTAACTGAAGATGACACAACGTACGTGTTGTATCGACACCATATAAAGCTTTATGATGTAAACATGACTGTGTATAAATACGAACAAAATCAAAAGGAAATATAATACAGACGCATACTGTATACCTCAACATCAAATATGCATGCACATACACACCATGCACACTAAATTGATACAAGTGCAATATCGGCACCGCGCCGTACCCCCGCTGACACCCCAGCACTCGTGTGTGGGAATGCTTGTAGAACGGAGAGATCATCCGTCTCCCAGGTGTCAGTCAGGACTGCTCCGCCATGCCTCCTCCCAGCTTGCAGCTCCACATGTCCTGTTACCCCCTGCTGCTCTCTCTGAGAGGCGATCTGTCCACCCAGCCTGCTGCTGCTGACCTACACTTTGGCCTCAGAGCAAGACATCACATCTACTGGACTAATGGGATATTCATGGTTCCCAGAGAATGAATAGTACATTTTTGGTGACCCCGGGACCTCGTTTCTCCTTTTTTAGACCAACCTGTAAGTCCAGCACTTTGGACTTAGCTTCAAAGTATCTCGACAACTATCAGATGGACTGCCATGAGATTTGGTTCAGACGTTCATTGGTCCCCAGAAAGTGAATCTTCATGGCTCATGGTTCATGTCCTCTATGAAACCAAAAGTCATTATTGAGTCATTGAAAGTTACGCAAGTATATTACATGAAGTGCTTTCAGCACATATGTAACTGAAGATAACACAAACCACAAGCTTAAATTAGTAAGCTAATATTTGGCCTCACAGTGGATCTTTCTCAAGGTTGTCCATCATAATTGTACACTCCGTGTAAGGACACGCAAAAATACACCAGACACCATGTGAATGAATGCATGAGAGCACAGATAAACTTGAATGAAGCATGGTACCTATGCACGACTCAACAGCTATGGCTTTTATTTAATGTCCTGCATCTGATTTGGATCCAGCATGTTTAAAATATCTGACTTTGGTGATGGGGCCGGAATGTAATAACAGATTGTGCAGAAGATATTAAATCTATCAAATGTATGGAAGCTGATTACAACCAACTCAGACCTAACGCCTCTGTTCAGACCCGCTGCAGTGTGTGTGTGTGTGTGTGTTTACAGTGACCAGTGTACTGTGGTAGCCCCCTGCGGTTTCTTTTCTCCTCATCCCCCAGGACTGCTATTCACAGAGTAAATCAGCTCATCTTTCATTGTCGGTTTGTTCGGCGCACTTAAAATGTTTCAAAAACGTGAATGTGCATGTACCAAGCTATGGCAAGCTACTTCGCATTGCTTTTGACTTGGAAGAGCAGAGGGTTTCTTCAGGGTTAATCCCAAATTCCATGCCGTTTAATGTTTGTGGATGTTTAAGACTGGCTGTTTGTGTCAGGATGCTGCTCTACATCTCTGAATGTAGAAAGGTACTGTCAGTGTGTCGTCCCACAAACGCAGCATCGTATCGTCCATCTCGGGGCATCTTTGTCTCTTTGACAGGACAAGACAGGAATGACGACACGTCAGCAATAATGTCCGTGCCTGTAGTTTTCTGCTGCGGCAGGAAGTCGGTCAGCGACCGGCAGAGAGAGAGAGGAGCACCGAGGAGGCCCAATCGTTCAGTCAGGAAGGGCCTTCATGGATTCTCTCTTTGGAGGAGTTAAATGAGCGAAACACCAACATATCATTATTTTGAAATGCATTACATTTTTGTTTTTCAGTTTTTCTTCTTTTGGTTTGTTAACAAATCCTATGGGCAGACATTTGTGTATTTATTAAGAACAACGACTGAACAACGACTGTAGCCAGGTTTTCTAGTATTATGAGTCAAAGTCCCCAAATCTTATCCCTAACAAAAGGGCTTCAGGTTAATTGTTGTATGTTTATTGAGAGCTGTTAAATTATATTTACTGCAAGTAAAAAAAGAAAATATAGAAATAGAAATAGAAAGCTGGTTATAAACTCAACATAACTAGCCTCTAACTAAAATAAATGTATTCCCCTATAATATGTACCATATTACATAGTTCTTTACAGGAAAACTCCTAATACACAATTAGGACATTTAAGATTGAATGCTTTTTTGCTGTTGTATCCAGCCAGGGATACAAATCTAGTGAGGAAATACTGAATCCTGGTTAAACAAATACTAGGTCCTAAAGCATTAAAATCAGAATAAATATTCAGGTATTAGCTGTGGAACAACTCTAATGCTGCTTAGAAAATCTAATTACAAGACAAAGTGGAAAGTTTCCAGAGTGGAAAAGATACAAATTATGGGATTGTTTGACAATTAGGTAAATATAGAATATCACCAGCCTTATCTGGCATAAATGCCAGCTGATGCCAGCTTTGGGCTAAGAATAACAGCATTTCTTCTTTCTCAAAAAGAAAAGAAAATACTGGTGATATGATGCATTTAACAAGCGAATACATTAAACGAGGAAGTGCCCCTTTGTGGAGACTGGAATCCCTCCTGGGTGCGTGGGGAAGGTGTGTGGGAGTGTTGTGTGGGCTCTCCCCATACAGAGGGACTCTAAAGGCCAACCTACGCACCCAGGATCCCGCCTCTATCCCAGCCACAACATCCAGCTGGAGTCCGTCAGCAAAAGAGCCAGCAAGGCAAAAACCATAGAGGTGGAGGACAACAAGGAGACCGGAGGAGGACAAAGGCTGTTGAGACTGAGCGTGTGAAGAAAGGAAGAGAAGCGCGTGATATATAGAAAGTTTGAGGTGGACGTGGATGCAGAGAGTGTGTGTCGGTGGGCCCATCCTGTTTTGCAGAATAGGCCCACTCCTACACGCACATTCCTCTGTATTATATAGTCAACAAGACTACACGCACATCCTTGACAGCTGCACAGTGAGCAGGGGCAGCACGAGGATACCTGGAGCAGGAGGTGTGTGTGAGAGGTGGCGCTCTGAAGGCCTCCGAGGCAGCAGCTCATGGCTCTCTGCTTGGTCTGGGATCCAGGGAGGGACTTTTATAAAGAAATGTGACGGATAGAGATATCTATATCTATATCTATATATATATAAACATATATATATAGATATAGATATATCTATATCTATATATATATATATATAGAGAGAGAGAGAGAGAGAGATATATAGATATATGTATAGAGAGATATAGATATCTATAGATATATATATATATATATATATATATATATATATATATATATATATATATATATATATATATATATAGTGCACATCCAAAGGGAAAAAAAAGTGAGCAAACTCACACTGGCTTTACTCTTTAATAGTTAAATGCAGTGGCGGCTGGTGGAATTTTGTTTTGGTAGGGCCATCTAATCAATTTCAGCAAACATCCCATTCAATGCAAAAAAAAAGTATCAAACACGCATTACTACTTTGCAGTTAAATATTTAACATTTATTACAACACTTTGACATAAGGACATCTTATTAATACAATTCAGTATATTAATATATATATATATATATATATATATATATATATATATATATATATACATACATATACATATACATATACATATACACATTGTAACAAATTTCCCCGTTAAATTACAGTAAACCACTGGCAGCTGCAGGTGCCTGTATTAAACTGTAATTCTACAGCATACTTACTGTAATTTACAACAACTGCTTAATACTGTAAAACATATTACAGTACAGTGCTGTATAGAAAAGGCATTATACTATTATTTTAGTGTTCCTATAAACAGTTAATTACCGTACAGTTTATTACAGTACTGTAGAATGTATATTTACAGTATGACACTGCTAGAAGCTAATGATTTAAAAATTTTACATTTAAAAATAAAACCCCTGAAAATTTCTAACATAGAAACGACTCAGACAAGAGATGACCTTACAATAATACGCTTTTATTAAAGTCTATGCAGTGTCAAACGCATTCAATAACTGACAATTTTTGCTATAATAAATGCACCATACAAAATTGCATTCATTAAAGCAAATGCATCAAACACATTCAGTTGCAAAAACATTTTCAGTAATTACATTCTTATACAATAACTCTGAACTCTGGAACTGCATGTTTGAGACAACTTGATGAACTGAAATTAACACAATTTTGAAACGTGTTACCTTGAAAGGAAAACAGACCACCAGGTTGCATTGCTCTCTCCTTCCTCCTACATGGAGATGTGCTGTGGGCTTCATGAAGCCACACTCAAAGTCCAGGAGGTTTGTTATAAGGGTGGTCATCATGGAGATTCACAGCTGCTGCCTTCTTCTGGACACCAGCTTCCCTGGATGGCCTTTGTCCCCCCTTTCCCGGTTGAGACCAATGAAGCACCTATAAATGTAATAAAAGAGAAAGCATATATTAGGTGTGGTATGTAAAGAGTATTTACACTCAATACTAAACCCCATTAGAATAAACAAATACAAATTCTAAGTTCGATTTTACAACATCAATTAGGGATCCTATTTTACTTGGGAACTTTATTTTAACCTTCATTTAACAGTAATTGAATCTAAATTGAACTAACAAAGTGAATGCTATAGGTTAGCGATAGCTGAAGTTAACATAGCCGGACCGTGCTCCCGTTAGCTAACTTCACTTACTTTGATTCAATTGCTGAGAAATTAATTCCGGTGTCTTTGAAAATTAAATAACTCTACACGCCAGTGACGCGGTTCGATAGAAAGATAACGATGTAATGTTGTGACTCCAGAGAGTAGAGTTAAGGTATGCTAGCTAAAGTTAGCTGAAAGCGTTAGCATGCGTGTTCACCACATGTGGTTAACAACAAGTCACATTATTGGCAAAAACTAAATACAATACAATGCTAATTCAACACAAAATGACTGAACACGGTAATGCTGACTTTGATATTCCATTCACCTTGTTCAGTGAGCCACAGGAGCAGCATGGACTACGGGGTCCTCTGCGGTGTTTGTAGGCCGGGTGGAGCAGCAGGTGGTGCTCGGTCCACTTCGGTGCTTCAGTTAGAGTCCGTCTTCTCAAATGTCCTCTTATTATTCTTCCATCTTGAATAAAACCACGGATCTATGATATCTAAGGCTTTCTTTTCACAGTCTTTATGTTGACTATGTGCTGAATAAGTAGTAGAGACTTGATGCAATGGGATTTGAAGAGTAATGGGCAGAGTTAGTTCACTGAAAAAGGAAAAAATACTGTAGTATACTGCAATATGTGACAGTAGGGCACTGTTAATTTTTTCTTCTTCTATGGTGTCAACTTTTGCTGTATTTAACTGTATTCAACTGTATTTACGAAGAACAGTACATTACTGTTGATTTCAAATGTATTGATAAATTCCCAAAACCAACGTAAGAGCTGTGTACAAAAACACAAAAACAATAGTTATGTTAGCTTACTCCTCGTTTGCATTAATAGCATCACAGACACAGAGCCAACACTTATGCTAATTTTCTTAAAACATACATATTTATTACAACTTTAACTAACCTTGAGCCTCTTCGGGGGAGTGCTAAAACCGTTACTGTTTCTCATTTGTATACAAAACTGACCATATTTTCCGTAGCTTTTCGACATTAAATCCTCACACAATGCGACTTCCTTTTAAACTCCACGAGCCGCCTTCAAAAAAAGCATCTCATCTTAAAACACACGAGAGACGAGCACGAGAGCACCCTTGGGCCAAATGAGAATGGCCCCACGGTGGATGTTTTTTAGGGCGCTGATTGGATAAATTGTATGTTACTCATTTATATCTGTAATCAGTGATTGGCTAAACGGCTTCTTAGACCCGTCTTTCTTGGGCCAAATCAATTCGGCCCCAGCACGTGCACGGCGCAGCAGAGACGTGCACAGGAGCAGCTGAGAGGTGCACGGCCGGAGAGGACAAGCAGGAAAAGCATATATTTTGCGCAGATATCCTATTTTACAAATATTACTTGGTATATTCCATAGCTCAAAAACACAAATATTGACAATTTGTATATTTATAAATATTTATTATATTTGTTATAATTAATATTATAAATAATATTTTTTAATTTATTTTTTGGGTGGCTCAAGGCCCCGTGACCCTCTATTGGCCGGCTGCCACTGGTTAAATGTATGTTTTACAGGAACAAGTAGGTCTGTAGTAGCTTTGTGGTACGTGTACTTTATTCTCAACAGTCACACAGCACTTAATGGTCATGTTTAAAATTCAGGAATTTGCACCATGTGTGTACAAAATAAACATAAAATAATGAATGTTTCAAACAGGTAGGACCCATAAGATGATATTGTATTTTAGTACAAATTTGGTACGAATTAAATGACCAAATGTGGGAAATCTGGGACCCATGTGGACGGACTGTTGCCCACTTAGCCCATGATTACCCCTGACTACGTGTCTGGTCCCTCTTTCAACTTAACATCTCGTTTCAGATCCCTTTTGAGAGTTGTGAGTTGCAGTTATTCAAAACGCTAGACGTTTCAGTGACTGAGCCAGAAATCATTGGGGCACCACCACGTCACGCCGGTACTAAAAGCATTTAAAGCATTTGGGATACGTATAACATTTGTAAATTCAATCTTTAAAAAAAATCATTCCTCGATTACTGTAATAATGTCTAGGCCGCAAGAAACATAACTTAATGCTTATAACTGATAAACACAACTTCGTAGAATTGCTGTAGAATCTGCATTATGTTTTTATTCTATCTTATTAGCATGTGATGTTTTATTTTTGCTCCACCGATTCATTTTGTATTTATGTGTTATTATAATTATTAATAAGAAGAATGTATTCTCCACTCAGTGTGTGGTGTCTCTCTCTCTCTCTCTCTCTCTCTCTCTCTCTCTCTCTCTCTCTCTCTCTCTCTCTCTCTCTCTCTCTCTCTCTCTCTCTCTCTCTCTCTCTCTCTCTCTCTCTCTCTCTCTCTCTCTCTCTCTCTCTCTCTCTCTCTCTCTCTCTCTCTCTCTCTCTCTCTCTCTCTCTCTCTCTCTCTCTCTCTCTCTCTCTCTCTCTCTCTCTCTCTCTCTCTCTCTCTCTCTCTCTCTCTCTCTCTCTCACAGTTTGTGAAGCGGCGCCCCTGATGGTCAGAACTTAACTGATCAATGACTACTGTACGGCACATGGAACAAAGATGAAGGACTTTGGATGCATAATCATTAATATTCACTACTCCAACATGACACAATATATTTATTATCAAGTGAGAAAAATATCAAAGTACACACAAATCACATTTTGAGATGACGGACTACTGCTCTTGTTTTGTGTGTAAAGGAATGGTTCAGATTCCTGTTGCTGGATGACAATTTTGCATATATAAGCCAAAATGTTGAGAAATTCTAGTTAGGTATTTAAGACTATTTTAATTTATAAGCTTATGCTTTTTAATGTAAAATCTGAATCATAACTGTAACCATAGCTGTGAAATAAATGTTACGGAGTAAACAGTACAATATTTGGTTGTGAATTGGAATTCACATATAGAGCCTTAAATTTGAGTAAAGTACAAGGACCTCACAATTGTACCTAAGTACAGTACTAGAGCAAATGTACAGCATTTAGTACTTCACACTTACTACAACTACTGCATTTATTTCAGTTATTGGAGTATTAGAGCATCGCAGTCAAACAGTCTAGAGAAACATTTTTGACCAATGGAATGGAAGACTGGACAACACTAAAATATTTGTTTCCATTAATCTGAAGAGTAAAGTTTGTGTAGCATGAAAACCTGTGAATAACAGTATGAAACAGTCGGTTATTGAACCTTTCTGGTCGCTGGATGGAGAACTTTATCCCTGTGGTGTGAATGCACTCATCATGAGAAGAGCACAGTGGTGGGCCGTCATGGCCTGCTAAGCGTTCTCTGCTGGCCTAAACAGAGTCACAAAGTTACAGCTATTTTATAATTTAATTGTTTTTCACAAATACACTACACGTATTATAATTATTTTTCCCTAGCAGCTTATTTTCTCATTGCACAGCTCCTGTCTTCCTCTGCTTCCAGACTGCAGCGCTGCTTTCAGTGCAACTGGTTTGAAGGAGAGCTTTCATCCAATCAGATTTTCTCCTTGTGTCTCTATGGAAGCAAGGCAGTTTAAGCTGTGGCCTTCGCAAACTAGCACTTGGCTAGATTAATGGTTAGACCAGCCCAGGCAAGACTGTCAATATAGATATAGGAATACAAACCACTGGACGTGACGAAACTGGCGATCTCCCTAGCTCTGGCCGTTAAGGGAACTTGCCAGTAACCTTTAAGTAGGTCAAACTTACTGACCAACTTAGCAGAGCCAACCTGGTCCACACAGTCCTCCATACAGGGGGGTAAAGAGTCTGGCGTAGTCACCTGATTTACCTTTCGGAAATCAGTGCACGGCCTAAATGTTCCATCTGGCTTGTGTTGTCTTGGGGGTCAAAATGACCCGTGTACAAGTGTATATGTACTGTATGTGTGTTGATGGGTCATTTTGACCCCCAAGACAACATGAGGGTTAACAAGTAGACATGGGGAGGACCAACTGACCAGGGGTGTCCAAACTACGGCCAGCGGGCCAACTGCGGCCCCTTTTTTATTGGCCCGCGGCAGATTCTAAAAATATAATGGAGGTCAAGCAAACAGCAGCTCAACAATCACATTTTTGCCGTCCGAACAAAACACAAGAAAATACCTCATAACAGCTACGAGGTCGCTCAGCTCACAGCGCGACACTGAAACCTCAGACGAGACTTGTCAGCTAACTTAAAGGGGAGCTGAACACTGACCTCCTCTCTCTCCCTCTCTCTGAGATGCGCAGCTGCTCCGCCCTGCAGCGTTTTATTCCCTGAGTCTGACCTCAGGGAATAAAACGCTGCAGCGCTGAGCTGAACAGTTTTTGAAAGAGAAGGACCTCTTCATGAGCTGAGTGACACACTATGGTTGGCAGACCTGGCCTCTAGTTGATCTTATCATCATCATCTCACACTGGACAAGAGCCTGCAAGGCAAAGACCAGGTAGTAGCACAACCTCACACACACACACACACACACCCGTTCTGTGTGAAGCTCCGTCTCTCTGAGACAAATCGTCAGCCCTGCGCTCTTCCCCACGCTGTCTGACATCAAAGTAGCTTTTCCAGAGGTCAACCTTGCTGCTAAAATGGGGAAATATGTGTCTGTCGTCACATCTCTCATGACAGAATTCAGTCAGCGCTTCCAAGATCTTTCTGCATTGAGAAATAAATGAAGTTGTTCTTGACTCTCTTGAAGAGAGTCTGAACTAGAACTGATGGAGATTCAGTGTGATGATTCTCTGAAGAACCAGCATCATCTTCTCTCTCTACCTGACTTCTACCGGAGCTTGGAAAAGGCCAAGTTTGAATTACAAAATAAATTATTATTTATTTGTGTGTGTATATATATATATATATATATATATATATATATATATATATATATATATATATATACACAAAATAAATAATAATAACAGCAGAGGAAACTTGGCCTTTTCCAAGCTCCGGTAGAGGTCTAGGTAGAAGGTAGGTAGAGAGAGAAGATGATGCTGGTTCTTCAGAGAATCATCACACTGAATCTATATACTCCATAAGATGAGTACGAGAAGGGGTGTCAGAAAACAGGCAGAGATAACCGTTAATCAGACTCACCAACTCTGTTTGCTGCGGTTCAGGTAAATGCGCCAAAGTTACCCCCAGATTGGCAAGTGATTCAGAGTTTTTAAGACGTCCTTTCAACATGACCTCATCTGGCGTATAACACTCCTCATATTCCTCTGGCGGGTCAGGAGGTGGAGATGACGGACCAACTGAAACCACAGACCCAGGTCCTGGAACAAGGGAGCGGGTAAAGTAGGGCTTTAACAAATTAATGAGAGAGCGCTGCACCGACTTCCTTCGATCAGGGGTCGAAATTAA